>QODF01000093.1:933824-954348 GCA_024372805.1 Oostethus manadensis | reverse complement strand
TACTCGGTCTGTTTGTGTTGACATGTTGTAGTGTCTGGTTATGTCGAAATCAATAAAAGAAAATTAGAATTGCGGCAGGGGCAATAAGGAGCAATGAACTTCTCAGCCATTCTTTCATCCCATTTAAATTTTGCACAAACAAACACAACGCCGTTCTCATCCATTCTGCTTATGTTTCTGGCCAAAGTCACAAGTAAATGTGCATGCTCACGTCGACACGAGTCCGCCAGTCAAGGGGATGTCAATGCAAAGAAATTCCAGTGTATCCAGTAAGATGATTCTGGTCTTGTTGTGTTTGTGCCTTTCTGTCAGGTCTGGATTATGTGAGCCATGAAGACATCCTGCCTTACAACTCTGCAGAGCAGATCCCCATTCAACATGAGCTGTTCGAGCGCTTCCTCATGTACAACCCTACCAAATGTAAACACGCCTCATTCAATCATTAGAGTGTGGTCCCTTTCCTTTGTTTGCTTTAGGGCCCCAGCTCTGGAATATTTTAGTAATCGGGTACTCTTCAACTGAAAATGTTTCCGTAAACATTTTTATTCCTGGTTAAGGAGCAATCATAAATACACAAGAGAAAATATAACCTTTCACAAAATAAGGAATGATCAAATGTTTTTTTGTTTTCTTTTAGATAATCAACCGTTTTTTTCCCCCTACAATATACATTGTGCATAGAAACAATGTATTTTCTCGGGTCTGATTTTTAATTTTATGAACTTATCCATCCCAGACTAACTATTTGCTGTCAAATGAGATAAGTGATAATTACTTTACCAAGACTAAATTAAATATTAAATTCTCTTGATGGCTGTGCGAAATGTGAGACAGGCTGCCTAGAAAGTTTGCTTTTTTGTGTGCTTTGGAGCCTGGTCATACCTTCACTCTGTGTCTACCTTAGCGCCTCCATTCATATCCAGGGACACCCTGAAAGCATGGCAAGAAAAGAACCATCCCTGGTTGGAGCTCTCTGATGTCCACAGGGAGACCACAGAGAACATCCGCGTCACCGTCATCCCCTTCTACATGGGCATGAGGGTAAATGACGACCGTGTCTTATTGCTCAGATGCTCCCCCATCATGCGGTGTTGCCATGCCGGTATAACTGTGATTTTCTCTCTTTATCCAGGAAGGCCAAAACTCCCATGTGTACTGGGTGAGTACAATACTTTCAAGCAGGTTCACATACACACCTCTACGGAAGAAATTATTAACACTAATGAACTTCTTTGTGCACCAGTCAGGGTTAGCGGACAAGTTATGCTTCTGGGCCTTTCACCTTATACAGAAAATGTGTAAAAAAAAATCAAACACATTTTGTTGAAGGTACAAAAACAGGAAGCGTTAACTGAAACAACATGATGGATTGCCTGGTGTTAGACTGTGGAGGTTCCTTTATATTTAGTTGGAATGGAATTTGTTCATTGTGAATCAGCAAATGTGAGGGCTACACACTTGCAAAATGACAACCATTCACCAGATCAAGATGAATTTTACAGCTGTTTCAATGTTTCCTGTAATTGTTCAGATTTTTTTTTTTTACCAGTCTAAGGGGGACAAGTCTGAGGCAGTTAACCCCCCAGATACGAACTGTGCAGAAGTTTTATGGTAGCTTTATTGTAGCAGCGACAGATATATTTCTTAATTAAGAAGAAAATCCCATTAAATAAAAGTTATCAATTTGTATATCATTGAGGAAAATAAGTTGAGTAATCATGAACAACGTTTTAGCTCATTCCACAGATTTGATGTGGGATTAACGTCTTTAGACTTCCTTAGGGTTTGAATCTCCACTTCTGCATTTCTGCGTGGAGTTTGCATGTTCTCCCTGTGCATGTGTGGGTTTTCTCCTGGTACTCCGGTTTCCTCCCGCATTCCAAAATCATGCATGTTAGGTTGATTGGTGATTCTAAATTGTCCATAAGTGTGAATGTGAGTGTGAAGGATTGTGTTACCCTTGTGACCCTAACATGCGGCGTATAAAGTGGATAGATAGATGGGCTTCCCAAGGCCATTACAGCAATTTAATTTTCATCTTCTTGAGCCACTTGTTGGCCTTGCGGTATGTTTCGGGTCATTGTCCTGCTGGAAGAACCGCACATGACCCATCTTCAGTTTAAGTTCTCATGCAAGAGTCTGGACATTGTCTTCATGTACGCTGAGCAGAGGAACAGTCCCATAGAAGGCTGTCTGCGCCTCTGTGTATGGCTGTAGGGATAGTGTGTTGGGCTCATATTCGGCAATTCTCTGCCTCCAAACGCAGCGATTTGAGTTGAGACCTAAAAGCTCAATTCTGGTTTTATCAGACAACGTTAATTGATTTCCTACTTATTGGAGCAGTAGTTGTCTCTTTCTCACCAAGCTTCTTGCTGATGATGGTCTTCCAGCCCATTCCAGTCTGGTGCAGGTCTACAATCTTGTCCCCGATGTCCTTGGTCTTCTTTGGTCTTGTCCATGGTGATAGGGAGGTTTGACAGTTTTATCCACATAACGAGTTGAGCTTCGGCGTACTACTGGTATAACCAGTCTGAGGGGGGTCAGAATGCTTGCTGGTCGGTATTGGTTATAATAAAGCTACCATAAATTCTGGACTGTTCATATTTTTGTAAGGTGGTGAACTTATAAAATCTCTCACTGTCTACTTCAACTATGTGTCCTGTAAGTGGCGGTACTGCATCCGTTTGGAGAACATGGGCAATGAGGTGGTTCAGCTAAGAGAGAGACATTGGAGGATCTTCAGTCTGTCTGGCACCCTGGAGACCGTCCGAGGACGTGGGGTCGTGGGCAGGGTCAGCACACTCACACACAAATACAAGCATCTAGAATGGAACCTGCTTATGTCAACCAAACTCAGGAAGTCCCAGAGTGGGATTCCCAATTGTGACTTTTGTTGAAAATCCTATTTTTTTATGTGGACGTTCACATCACCAAACAAACGTGACTTGTGTCAACGCAAAGTGACGTGCAGAAGCATGACATCGCTCGCATTACCCCGTATTTACAGAAGCAAAGACTGCTGCTGTGTGTGCTCGCCAGTGATGTGCGATACCATTGACTCTTTCTGATTCGATACTGGGTAAAATTCACGCTGGTATCGGCGATACCGATTCAATTTTATGTGCAAATTCATCTAAGAAGTTAAAACGTAAAGTAAATTTTTCAAGACGTCATAGTCATTTATTGATTTATTTTGAACTGAGAAGTTTGAGGTAGTGGGGTGAAATATAGCCAAGCTAATATACATCATCAGAAAAATTAAAAGTACAAAATGAGGTATCAAAAGTATCACTATTTTGATTTCAGACTTGACTTTAGGAGACGGCATCACATATTTCATTATTTCAGTATTCATTTCAGTACTCGCACGTTTGTGGCAATAGCAAAGACTTTATGCAACGGGAGTCAATATTTTCCCAACCAAATGATTTTATGTAGAAGATTAAGAAGAAAGATGGCAAGAATTTTGGTATGGAAGTTTGTAGACAACTTGTTACGTCTGTTCCAAGGTGCGTGTGGGTGGAGAGATGCGCTGCTTCACTACCACCTTATAAAAATGTAAACTTTTGCCTACACCGGTGAGTACATACACGATAAACCATTTTTATGGTTGCCTACATCAGTGAGAACCTATAAAGTCCCAGTAAGCACGGCAATACACGCCTTTCCATGACGTTTACGTCAGATATATGCGACCTCAGCGTTCATACTGCAGCCGCATCGCATACATATCCCATTTATGTCCACATACGAATGAGACCCGGGTCACATTAGGAAACATCGGAATTGTGCTCTTCACACTGACATAAAAAAACAACAGAGGTCACATTTGAGCAAAGAAAGTGGTTATTGACCTGCAGTCAGTATGTCGAAAAAGAGCCCGCTGAAAGTGAACGTGGGCCGGCCACTACGAGGGGCGTCGACATAAGCGGGTTCCACTGCGCATGTTGTATACAGACAACCAAACCACAGCATGTCATGGTGTACTAACAAAAACTGGTGTGTGGGATCACAGGAGCCGGTGTTGTCTAAAGAACAGCCAGCGTTTCAGTACAGCAGCCATGTCTCTCTGCAATCCCCCAGTGGTCACATGTGGTAGGTTTCTCACAAACACAACACAGTCAGAGTCCACACATTTCTTGAACACCCTCCCTTGTGGTTCATGTTTAGGGGAACATTTCGTATCGAGAGGACGGACGGCTCCTGCTTCGACGTCCGCATTCCTCCCTTCTCCCTAGAGAGCAACAAAGATGACAAAGCTCCCCCTGCAGGCTACACATTCTAAGTGCAGGCCTCCCTTTTATCCTTTCCTCAGCTGCAGCATCAAAAAAAACCCTGTTCATTTTAGAGTGTACACAAATAAATAAGAGCGGGTGGAAGAGTACGTGAGGTCAGGATTCATATTCATGTAAAAAGCAAACACATTGACCGGGTTGCTTTTGCAAATGCAGCAGATTGTCTTGCAATGACGGGGGGACTGTTGGGGGAGAAATAGAACGCACACTTTTTCTACCCAACTGCACAGTTCTTTTGGGTTACGCCTAACCTCTCTTGTGGGGTTTAATGAGCAGGAAATTGGTTTGACTTCTATATTATTTAACAGCTAACAAGTTCGCCTAGGAAAAGCAAACTGTAATCCTTAAAGTGAAGTCGGCGCAAATGGAAAAACACACCATTCCTGTTAAGTTGTTTTGAAGACTATTAATAGAACGTATGAACGTCAATCTCAAAATGTGAATCGCGCCAACAGGCAGTGATCAGGTGCTTCGCTCGGTCTCGAAATAACACGACAAGCAAACTTCCAAATGACTTAACTGCGGTGTGTGCGGAGCGTCAAAACAAAACACTCCAACTGTTTGACTTCCAACAGATACACTAACCTTTGTTTTGAAACGATAGGAGCATAGTTGAAATACTGTAAATAGGAATGTAATTAAAAGCAAAGAAATAAATATGTTTTCAAAAATATATGATGCCAATGCGTCGTCCTTATCCGTGCAGGTATGTTTTGTACAACATTGTATTGGCTTTTGCTGCTAACAGGTGTCGCCATAGTTGCAGCATATTGAGTGTCATGTTGGAGTGGCACTCGGATGGAAGTGTGCCAATGGAGATAGGCGCTCACCGTGAAATGCGCATGACCGTACCCAGGATGTTGCACTCACCTGCCGAAATGTCGAGGGTGAATGATGGACTCTTGCCACCAAGTGGCAAGAGTCCAGAGAACAGGCGTGCCGACTCGACTTCCGTAGTATGGCCTGCACGGGTTGGGCCACCACGGTGGTGAGCAGAATCCAGAAACAGTGCATTGCAAACATGTTCTCGACACACCCTCAGCCATTAATTGCTCCAGTAGACAATCCAGAAGACATGATTGTTCCCCAAAGCAAAGACAGGCGTGTGGCACAACACTGGTTGTGGTAAATAAACAGGACATTGGCCGAGACTTAAAGCGCATGTGTGAGACTTGCACACAATGTAGCGTAAAGATAAGTAGCTTCTCTGGGGGATCAGTTGAACTCATCCAAACAAATCAGTGATCATGATGATGATCTGTCAAACGTATTACCAATGCCATTTGTGAAGTGTTGGGGAAAAATAAGCACATTTTTTAATGAAATTTGTGAAATGGTAGTGAATGATGCCATGTATGGTCCTACCTACACTTGCTGGTGGTTTTACATGACAGTCATTCAGTTTCTATGCCGCTGGTCCTCATTGGGGTGGCAGGTATGCTGGAGCCTATCCCAGCTGACTTTGGGTGTAAGGCGGGGTACACCCTGGACTGGTCGCCAGTCAATCGCAGGGCACATATAGACAAACACTCACATTCACACCTATAGACAATTTAGAGTCGCCAATTAACCTAACATGCATGTTTTGGGAACGTAGGAGGAAAGCGGAGTACCCGGAGAAAACCCACACACGCACGCACGGGGAGAACATGCAAACTCCACAAGGGAGATTCAAACCCTGAACCTCCTGACTGTGAGGCCGACGTGCGGCTACATTACATTGTTTAATTATATACATGCTGAATATTATATAATAATGTTGCTTGTTAAGCTTTAGTAACCCTTTGACAAGGACAAATTTAATATGAGTGAATTATTGTGTTAATAACAATTATGTTTCATTATTATTTTGTATGTGGATTGTTAATAGTTGATAAAAAAGTACATTTGAGGGGTTTTTCATACTGCTCAGGTGTTTATTGACATCTACATGCAGGTCATGTTTCTGCAGCATAATGGGTTTTGACACATGTCTAAATATGCATGGATACATGCTATTCGTTATGTTCATTAAGGTAACGTTCATCCATTTCATCAAAGTGTACGCACAGCGTATAGAGCTAGCTTGTCTGCCTAGCCCCGCCCACCTCCCTTGCTCCCCAACATGGCGGACTTTCAGCTCCAGGTGGCGCTTAACGCTCCGTTCCGTTCGTTCGCGGTGGAGTCGGCAATCCTGTCCCGTACTCTCCAACCCCGCCATTTTTGCTACACGGAAGGGGAGGGACGAGTCTGAAATTACGACGGCTGAATTTTTCTGTGGTTTTCATGAATGGAAAGCAGTCGAGTTAGTCCCTCCTCTTCCTTTACGGAGCCAAGATGGCGGCAATGTACTGACGGTGCACAGAATTTGCCCTGTTTCCGAGCGAGAATGCTAAATGCCGATACGGAACGCCGCGAATGTTCCTTCATCGGGAACTATAAGAACTAAGGACACGAGACTTAAACGGAACTGCCGATTCGGCTGCGTAGGAATGCAACAGAGTGTAGTACACCATGGAGAATAAAGTCCGCCATGATGGTGAGCAAAAGAGGCGATAGACCATATCGTCGTCACTGACTTGTCAGCGGTTACCAAGCAGTGCTGTGAGTCTACTACATTTGTATGACACATACCTCTCTTTGTTTTGGGGTATCTTAAAAAAATGACAAACGTGATCAGCAGTTAATGGCTGAGCAGTGTGTCGAGGACATGTTTTCAACGCAATGTCGCTGGATTCTGCTCACCATCATGGCGGTCAATCGCGCGCAGGGCATACTACGGAAGTTGATGCGGAGTTGTCAGTCCTATTTAATTCTAGTGTCCTTGACTGTAATAGAAAGAACGCACCAGACACGCCCACTGGCAGTTTAAGTTCGGTACACAAAAAGTAGTGTACAAAACGTGATACAGACCTGGGAAAATCAGTGCACGTTGCACATTCTTTATACCTCTAAAAATATAAAACAATTTCACTGGCACGTCTGGATAGTCACCGCCCTTTTACTGCCTGGTATGTGTGGGTGGATCCAACTATCTAAGGTGTCGATACCATCATGATAGGAATGTGTCTTTTCTATTATTTTCCACATCTGTTGTTGTGGTGTTCATATTTTTATATTTCTATATTGTCACATTTTCACAGTCGGGCATCTCTGTGTGGAGTTTGCATGTTCTCCCCGTGCGTGTGTGGGTTTTCTTCGGGTACTCCAAATTTCCTCCCACATTCCAAAAAACATGCATGTTAGCTTCATTGGCCACTCTAAATTGCCCATTAGAGTGCGAATGCTTGTCTGTCTGCCCTGTGATTGAGTGTCCCAAAGTCAGCTGGGATAGGCTCCAGCGGCGTAGAAGCTGGATGGATGGATGGACATTTTTCATAATTACAGTTTATTGTTTACCTAAAACCTTTGTCTTGTGGTGTTTGTCTGATAAAATACTTACTTTTAAAAAATGTGTTTTGACTTTTTTGTATTATTATTTAAAAATAGTCATTTGGAGATGAAATGTTATTTACTCTTATTCTATGGTCTTGTTTTCTTACCTCTACTGCCTCGCCTGTGGTTCGTTTTATGTTATGTTGTGATTAAGTGCTTAAGTTTACAATGGAATGTGTTTTTAAGAACTGCTGCAAACATATGATTTTTATGATAAGTATCTATAGTATCTAAATCTTGCACAATTTCAAGTAAAAAGAACGGTGTTGTTGATACTGTCAACTATCTTGACATGTCATGGTGAGATGGGGTGTGATCCCATACTTGGTATCGGGTCGATAGCATACCCGGGGGCGGTGGGGGGGGGCGTACTCGCGTTCAGGAAACCGAGCAGAGGGTGTCCTCCATAATTCAGTCCCAGCCCAAGCGGGCATCCGTCCAAGTCGGCAGAGTCCCCTCCGCTTCTGCCGCGACGGCTTCCGGATACCCAACTTCCCGTGTGCGGCGTTCGCTGACCGTGGGAGACCACATGAGAGACACAAACACAGGTGATGGCAGGACGTAAACACCGCCATGCCCTGCTTTCCGCGTCACCTCCAGGCTGCACGCGCCCCTCCAGGGCCAGGACGGGACGCCCTCTTCCACGGTGAAGGAGCGTCCAGGATGCTCTTGGCTGCTGCTGCTGCTGCGTGTTGAGCGGCCATGCTGCAGGCAGCGTCCGCCGACCTCTTCCCCGCTTGAGCTTGCAAGTTGTCCTCTGCGCAAACTGCGTGTCTTCATCGTCTTGCAGTCCATGCGATTCGGGACGGAGTGTCCAGTTGCGATCATCTGCAGATGGGAAGGCTCTGCATGGCGGCGGGATTAGGCCTGTTCTCACCACGCATTCTTCATGGGGGGCAAGCAGACCAAGGGCCAGGATGCCGGAGGAGCCAGCCCGCAGAACAGCTGGAGGCGGACCCCCACCAAGGAGCGAGGGGACCTGTTTGCGTCCCTCATGATGAAGTCGGGGGACCGGCTGAGCCGTGGCGGCACCCCGCCGCCTTACCAGCGTCGCATCGGAATGATCCAGGAGATGATGCTGATGGCCAAGCAGGGCAAGCATGATGAGGCCACCGAGATGCTGAGGACACTCAGACAGGTAAGGCCCGTCTCCCGCTCATGGCTGAAGTAAACCGTTAGGTGTTTGCACCAGGACAGATTCCCTCTCCAAATATTTTATCAACACTTTTTTCACTTTGCATACATGAAAGTGTGAATAAAATGACCTTGTAACAAAAACAGCAGTTAGAAAACACCATGATCACATCAATGTAAGAAAAAAATGCAGAATAAATGAAATCAAATAAACGATAGACATGGCATGCAGGGGGATGAAATTAAAAACATAAATATGCTGCAAAAAATACAATGTAGGTGAAGATATGGTAAAAATATGTTTTTAAAGCAGCCTTAGGAGTATGTAACATGATTTATTGTTTTTTTTTTGTAAGGCAAACCACTAACAGGTAATTCTCCAATAGATACAAATATACAGTGGTGTGAAAAACTATTTGCCCCCTTCCTGACTGTTTATTCTTGTGCATGTTTGTCACACAAAAGGTTTCTGATCATCAAACACATTTTAATATTAGTCAAAGATAACACAAGTAAACACAAAATGCAGTTTTTAAATGAATGTTTTTATTATTTAGGGAGAAAAAAATCCAAACCCACATAGCCCTGTGTGAAAAAGTCATTGCCCCTGCACCTAATAACTGGTTGGGCACCCTTAGCAGCAATAACTGCAATCAAACGTTTGCCATAACTTGCAACAAGTCTTTTACACGCTCTGGAGGAATTTTGGCCCACTCATCTTTGCACAATTGTTGTCATTCAGCTTTATTTGAGGCTTTTCTAGCATGAAGCGCCTTCTTAAGGTCATGCCACAGCATCTCCATGGGATTCAGGTCAGGACTTGGACTAGGCCACTCCGACGTCTTCATTTGGTTTTTCTTCAGCCATTCAGAGGTGGATTTGCTGGTGTGTTTTGGGTCATTGTCCTGCTGCAGCACCCAAGATGGCTTTAGCTTGAGTTGACCAACAGATGGCCGGACATTCTCCTTCAGGATTTTTTGCTAGACAGTAGAATTCATGCTTCCATCTATCCCAGCAAGCCTTCCAGGTCCTGAAGCAGCAAAACAAGCCCAGACCATCACACTACCACCACCATATTTGACTGTTGCTATGAAATGCTGTGTTACTTTTACGCCAGATGTAACGGGACCTTCCAAAAAGTTCTACTTTTGTCTCGTCAGTCCACAAGATCTTTTCCCAAAAGTCTTGGCAGTCATCATTTTGTGTTCAATGATGTTATCTTTGACTAATAGTTCACTCTTTTTTATGAAGTCAGGAAAAGTCAGAGACAAAGTCAAAAGTCAGGAAGGGGGCCAATAGTTTTTCACACCACTGTATATGCAGGAAAAAGAAAAAAAAAACAAATGCGCTACAAACTCTCTTACAAACTCTCTTACACGCTCTACTAGGTGTATGCAATGCAGGGTTGGTAACGCTAACCCATAATAACAGTCGTGTGTAAAACTGCAACAACCATGAATGTCTTTGTGGTGTAAAAAGTATCCTCAGATTTCAGCCTCTCGTATCTGATTCTAAATGTCCTTAGCCGTCCGTGGAAGCAGACCTATTATCTTTGTCTTTTAGGCAAAATAATATGACGATAAATATTTTAGCCTTTTTTCTGATATGTTGCGAACCAAAGTGTTTGTGTTGATTTCCATCTCCAACGATTCATCCATGATCTCGTATGAATCACTTGTGAAAATGATTGTTAGTTGTGGCGCTAAAACCAAGTATGATGAGATGGGTGGATGAATGCTTCATTGACCTCCGAGAGGTACTTGATTTTTTTGGTGTGGGATCTGAGATGGGTCAAATGCAAGAACCCAAACAAGATGAAGGTTGGAAAATGCATCCTACGGAAACTGAGGTTGGGCTGTGCTGTGTATGTATTATTCATCTCCAGGATGAGCAAGATGTGAAAGAGCAGCACCATTCCTCGGAGAGAAGTTAAACAGGGACGAGAAAAGGAGAGTCAACCGTGACTGGTTACCATGACGATTGGCGCCACCCTCATAGATGCTGATTAACCATGAAGCGGCGTTGTTAGTAGATAATGAGGAGGTCGCCTCCCTCATCACTGGACTGTAATGAAACTACGGAGAGCATCCGTCCACCACTTCCCCCTCTGATGATCAACCATAACATCCGCTGGTATGGGAACCTCCAGCGTTAAATTTAGGCTCTCCTAGGAGAGCTCTTGTTTGCTACAATTCATCGACACCAACGACTGGGACACGGTTTCACAACAAAACAATCTGAGGTGCGAGTATCTTGTATTGGTCTGCTGTCCAGTTTAAACTGGCAAGCATGAACTATTTCCTGTTGCTGAGAACACACAGCGTCTGGTTGGGCCTCCTTACGCACTCCTGGGTAGAAGGCCCAGCGTGTCTGATCGCATCGAAAGAGCCGCCCGCAGCTCCTACGGCGGTTTTTCTCGGGGTCAATAAGCCCCTTTATTTCTGCCTTTCTCCTCCCATGAAGTCCTGGGTTTATATGGCCACTTTCTGTACTTGGTGCTACCTTGATAGGTGCCGGCAGGTGAACTGTTGGCGTGTTAGCCTCATGTTAAAAACACACATTGTACAATTACGCATATAGTTATTTGAGCTTCTCCAACTGTGATTTTCCACCAGATTTTTCATAAATGTTAAAATATGAGCAAAATACCGGGGGGAGACTATTAAAATGGGAGGCTTGATGAGTATGCCGCCAAGTAATAGGTCCCATTTTGTCCCGGAATCAAGTACTTATTTCTCTTGCTAAAATTCCATTCCCTTTTATTTTCTTCCGCTTAACTGGGTATGGGTGGTTCCCAGTCTCCACCAGGAGGACACCAAGGCATTCTCAGGTCAGCTGTGAGACGTAGTCCTTCCAGCGTGTCCTAGGTCTGCCCCGGGGCCTTCTTCCAGCTGGGCATGCCCTGGACACCTCACCATGGAGGTGTCTAGGAGGCCGACCACCTTGCGGCTGAGATTCCGACCGGCTTCCCAACCAGCGGCCCATTCAGAGCCTATATCCCCGTCCTCCCCCGGGATGCAGGCGGAGCTACGCTGGAGGTGGGAGTTGGGGACTGGACAAACGGGAGACTCTGCCAGACATTCCCAGCACACCCTCACTACACGTTTGGGTCTCCCAGGTCTGTCCGGCATCCTCCACCACCATCTAATCCCACTCATCACCAGGTGGTGACCAGTTGACACCGGAAAAAAGCTAATTTATAAAAGGGGTGTTACAAAATAATGATTCCCTCCCCAGTTCTTACAAAGCACTGTAGATCCGCCTTTGTGTTTTGGTATCTCATGCTAGAGGGCGAACGTCAACATCAAGTTAGCAGGAGGCTTTGGGCATGGAGACCCAAGCCATGTGTCAAAAACAGATTTTTTTACGGATGTGTCAATTACCAAACAAACAAGTAACCCGGGTGTTTTCTACTGTACTGATTTTTTATGTGATTGACACCAAAATTTGTGGTATCGCTCATCCTGACCATTAGTAGTGGCAAATTCTCACCTGCAGGTTAAATAAAGTAACAATCAGTGAATCTTCTTTGCTCAGCACATAGAAAAGAATAATCTTTCACAGCTTCCTTTCTAACATGCTGACCTTTATTTTGAGAACTCATCTCCAGGGGAACAAATACCCTAATCCTGAAATAATGGTTGTGTGTTTGCCATTCATCCAAAGCTGCTGTCATTTTTTCCTGCGCCTCGCAGAGCATTAGGGGGCATGGAAACGTTAGTGAGTCATACCTTTTCTCCAGGAGACTGGGCGGCTCTTCAGAGCATGGTAGTGCCTAGCTCCCTGCCAGCACATGCCCTTAGACACTACAGCATGCTTTATTGTATTTGTTGTTTCAAAAGCAATGTTGTGTGTCTCGTAATGTTGTGTCCTGTTTACGTCACACGTCTGTATTCATTCTACTCGGAGTTGTAGAGCTGCCACCACCAGTACTTGTGTGTGCTGGAGTTACGAGTTATTGAATATATTCCATACAAATTATTTCCCTTTGATTTTAGATCAACCTTTGCAATAAAACTGAGTGTTGGAATCATTAGATCAGATTTATCTCCAGAGCCTTCCCATTGTCTCTTCAATTGCTAGTGTTCACTCAGTAACACAAATGGTCTTTGGCTTTCATGCCTCTGGTAGGGTTATTCATGACAAACAGGTCCAGGGACTAGAGTGACTCAAGAGTAAAAATAATGGACCTAAATTTTCCTTACCCAGACACGGGTCACTGGGGCCTCCCACATTGGACCCACGCCTGTAGGTGGGGCATGATGGCGAGCGCCCAGGGGCTGGGCCTGCAGCAATGGGGCCTGGCCGGGCATAGCCCTAATAGGTAACATGCCTTCCATGAACGGCCAAAAGGGTCAGCGCTAGTACGAGCCGAGTGGTGGTCAAAGGCGGGAACCTTGGTGGTACAAACCTAGTCTGCAGAATATAACTCTTGGCAGGTGGAATGCCACCTCTCTGGTGGGGAAAGATCATGAGTTGGTGCGCAATGGGGAGGATTTCCGGCTAGATATAGTCGAACTCACCTCATGGGTTCACAGCAAGAGCTCTGAAACCAGTTCTCTCAAGAGACCCTGGACTTTATCCCATTTAGGAATTGCCAGTTGTGGGTCAAGGAGAAAACCGCTGAATTGACCGTTGCCCACAAGATGATAATAGATACCTTGCACAAGGAGGGCAAGACGGAAAAGGTCATTGCTAAAGAAGCTGGCTTTCACAGAGCTCTCATTACACATATCGGTGTCTATCGGTTGATATTGGAGTCTTGAGAGTTGGACAATATGAGCATATCGGATATCGGCAAAAAAGCCAATATCAGACATCTCTAGTCCAAAGTAGGGTAGAATTTTTGGAGATGTTTAATTTTGCGGCCGCACGGTGGCTGAATGGTTAGCACATTGGCCACACAGTCAGGAGATCTGGAAGACCTGGGTTCAAATCTCCGTTGGGCATCTCTGTGTGGAGTTTGCATGTTCTCCCCGTGCGTGTGTGGGTTTTCTCCGGGTACTCCGGTTTCCTCCCACATTCCAAAAACATGCATGTTAGGTTAATTGGCGACTCTAAATTGTCCATCGATATGAATGTGAGTGTGAATGTTTGTCTATATGTGCCCTGCGATTGGCTGGCGACCAGTCCAGGGTGTACCCCGCCTCTCGCCCAAAGTCTGCTGGGATAGGCTCCAGCATCCCCGTGACCCTAATGAGGATAAGCGGTATAGAAAATGAATGAATGAATATTTAATTTTGCATTTTCAATAGTTTTCATTAGTTTGCATATAAGATCAATAAATATTACAGTCTTATCAGTCCAGTCCAACTTATTGTTGATGTTTCCGACTGATGTCCAAGCAATATTACAAAAGTAAACATTTGAAATATATCAGCCTGTGTGTAATGAATGTTACGTGAAATACAAATTTCTCTTTTTGAATGAAATTACTGAAACTTTTTGGTCTAATTCTAATTTATTGAGCTGCACCTGTATTTATCCTCTAAGGCAGAGGTAGGCCACACCAAAGACTGCTTTTAGTCTGTTGGGGTGCAAAGCGACAGTCATAGCGATACAATAGAGTGGGGCTTCTGGGTAGTCAGGGATGCACCTGAAGCAAAGGTAGCTGTGTGGTGTGTGACGGCTAAATGATGGAATCTTTTAGGAAGGGGTGAAAAGCCTTGTGGAGGGAGAGGTGGAGTCGCGGACCTCCCCGTCTGTTCAGAGATGGATAGCCTTGTGTGGTTTTCAGGTGCTTTCGTAACCGATTGCAACAATAACCAAGGGGGTTCTACCCCAACGGCCGTCAGAGGCAGGCGGAGGCCTCACTTCACTGTATCTTAACAGCTGTCGTTTTGCATCACAAATGAGTGAAACCGGTCTTGGCCTCGGATGAGAGGTGAAGCGCCTACTAAGACAACCGGAACAGACAACTTGAGATTTGGTCAATGTCCCGGTAAGTGTCGGAGCGTTGTTACTTCCATCATTCCCACTAAGCAGCGTGCTCCGACAACAGCAACGCAACTACAGTGTATCCCGTGCTCTTGCAACACTGAGGTTGGATAGCGTATAAGCCGAGCTATAAATAATGTATGTTGTGTGTGCCTAGGACCTGGGCATGGAGTCAACATCTCTGGATGATGTATTATACCGCTACGCCAGCTTCAGAAACCTTGTCGACCCGATCACACATGACCTGATCATCAGTCTGGCGCGATACGTGCACTGTCCAAAGACGGTAAGAAATGTAAAATCATCACACGCACCTAAAGAATGCTTACGCAGTATTGGCAATGACAGTAACCCCCCCCCCCCATTCCATGCACACGCTGCTATCAGAAGATCTTGTCATTCATTTTGTCTGACGTGATTAGATCAGACACCAGCTCTAAGTGGTTGTGCAGCAGTGTGTGTTCGTGGGAGAGTTGCAGCGCCTTTTGTTGGTTCACTTGTGTAGTTTGAGATGCCGCTGGGGGACAGTGAAGGAAAGCTTGACTACCGCCCTAATAGATGATTCATGCAGGAAGGACGTGATAAAAGGCAGGACTGGACATGTTGGTGTGACTCCATACGGCGAAGACACACTGTATACGGTGTTCAGCTGTTGGCGTGAAAGGCCTGTTGTAGTGCTCCTTCTTACATTGTGGTTGTAACAGTCTCCCACTGAAGGAGCTCCTCAGAGACCCCCAAGTGTCATGCAGGGGTTGCAGGGGGTGAGCATTGTTGTGTCCATGATGGATGTTACCTTGGCTAACATCGTCCCCCTCACCCACTTCCTCTACGGAGTCCAGCAGACAGCCCAGGACAGCGCTCGCTCTCCTAATCACCTTTGTTGAGTCTCTTCCTGTCACCGCTGCTCCCTCTCCAGCAGACCACAGCTGAGATTAGAAGATAGCTGACACTACCACAGACATATAGCAGGTCCTGATGCACACTCCAAACCCCTTCAGTCTCTTCAGCAGGTGGAGGCAACTCATCTTGCACAGGGCGTGGGTGTTACGGTGTTATCAGTCCAGTCCAATTTATTGTTGATGTTTCCGACTGATTTCCAACAGCCTGTGAAGGGACATGTGCCCTGACTGTGTGTGGCTGCGCCCAGACAGAACAGTTGAGTTTGCTGATGTTGTTTTGCTGTAATTCCTACTGTAACCTGTTGCTTGTAAGCTTTTTTGGCTCTTTGTGCAATGATGAACCGGAATGGAAACGAAAAGGAACGGGAGGGAGGTCTTTTGGTTCTCCTGAGACCGCATGTTCATGAGCGTGCTCTCTATCCATAATGTAGGAGAAGCATATGGAAGGAAAGAAGCACCACCAGGCAGAGAGGCCGAGAGAATCCAAGAAAAGATTGAAGTCCCTCCATTCTCATTTGTCAGCTTTAATACCCTGAGTGGTGGTTTAAATCACCAGCACATGCAAGGGTAGAATGTTTCATCTTCAGTGGGTTCACCACTTGAAACTGGAAGCACCTCACATATTATCATACATACACTGTGATATTCTCTTGCCAACTTACAAACTACGGCTGTCCCTCGCTATATCATGGCTTATCAGTAGTTCATTTATTTATGATGGCTGTTATGATGATGGTCTCTTATTAGTACAAATATTTTGAAATGCAAGTGGTTTGTAGTATTCTGGCTACTAGGCAGCAGTAATGTTACATGGATGTGACATCGGTCCTCATTACATTACTCTACCTAGAATGTGATGTAGCTAGCTGGGAGGGTCTCCTCCCCTTTTATGCGGAAGTGGTGTGTTTGTGGCTTCTTTTCCCTTACTCTGCTTGAGTAAGTTTAGAAGAAATACATTTGAGACTAACTGCTTAGCGCGCTAGCTTCTTAGCTCGCTAGCTGGGGACCTTCTAGACAGCCTGCAATGTATTAGATGTGCAAACCAGTGTAAACAAAGAATAATGAGACCATAAAGGTGACTATAGGGGTGTTATTTCATCTCTACAGGGCTCTAATAATAATAAGGATTGTATTTAGTGTGGAGTTTGCATGTTCTCCCCGTGTGTGGATTTTNCACCCCGGTCTGCCAGTCCAGAGGTACTGTTCCTGACTTCCATGCAATGTTGTAGAGGCGTGTCAACCAACACAGTCCTCCAACATCCAGAGCCTTGAGAAATTCTGAGCGGAAATGCTTGTTTGTCTGCCCTGCAATTTGCTGGCGACCAGTCAGGGGTGTACCCCACCTCCCGTCCGGAGTCAGCTGGGATAGGCTCCAGCATAACCGCAACCCTAATGAGGATAAGCGGCATAGAAAATGGATGGATGGATGGTATCTAGAGAGTCATTAACATGTTTTCTATGCTGTAACTTCAAATATATTCAATTTATGTACAATGAATACTCTATGGTGGAAATTCATTTTTTGCTGTCGGTTCTAGAACCAATTAACCGCTATAAATGAAGGACGACTGCATTCTCAGTCAAACTGATAGCATCTTTACATTTTTCATCAGTGGGGTACGAAACGGCACATTTTGGTATCAATCGCATACCAAATACTGCAAATACAGGGCCGGTATCGCAAAAACTGATACTTTTTGCATAACATTTTTTATGATCATTGAATAATTTGGTGATTGGTGCCTTACATTTCTTGGTCATGGTTATAATCGGAATCCAACACAGGACATTTTTTTAAATCTTTGCTGTAACAATATGAACAACACAACAACAAAAACACACACATTCGTGGAAAAATATGAAATCTCATTGCACTGGTCTCAGTCTGGTACTGTGGATGTCTGGATTATCAGTTTTCTTCACCCCATTTGTCTGGTGACATCGCTTTGCCGTGACACTCGGGTGTCACCATCCTGCTAGCGATCAGAGAGAAGCAAGGTCAGCAGTAATATACGCCGCTCGTATTTGATAGCCCAACCTTGTTTGCTGCTCAGCTCGCGGTTCGTCCTGCAGTGTCCTTGCAGCTTTGATGAAGCCTTATTCTCAGTCCGCTCGGCTCCTTCCGTGTCGCTTACGGCTCGTTCATTCACCCTACAGGATGTCTCTTGTCGTAACGCCGTCTCTCTTCAGCAGGTGCTCCTCGGGTTACGTAGGAGTTCCATTCTGAGATCCTTGTGATGTAAACCCAGTTTTAAGTCGGCTATATACATAAAGTGTACCTATCAACTTTAACTTTACTCACAATGTAAACAGACCACTTGAAGGACCCGTAAAATACTGTAATAAAACGCTTAATACATTTTTTGTACTCCCCGTGCATTTCAACCTTTGGATATGCTTTGCTGCTCTCCAGGTACGCATTTTGTACAGCCTGGGTTATGTTTCTTTGTCGAGGCACCAGGCTACACTACACTGGCTCGCTTCTCCCCCTGCAAATCCTCTCGCGTCCATCTTGACGTGAACGTCCCCCCAAAAAAATCTAGCCTGGTGCTGCGGGCCGGCGCTGACGGTATAAGCTGTGATTGGTCATCACGCAAACATTTCCAATTTCAGATCAACATTTGCGATAAACACGGCTATTGTAACACATCAATTGGTTCCAGCTCCAATAACACTAACCTTCTGTCTTTAATTGCAGTCCTTCGCTAGTGACCAAGGTGAATAGTCGATGAGAGTTTTGGTTTCTCCTAGAGGTGATGCCTCGACACATGCTTAGCCGCAACAAAGAGCTATAAAAGCAGGGGTGCCCAAAGTGCTGCTTAAGAGCTGTTTGCGCAGCTCTACCTTGACTCTGACCAAGTATTATCTCGAGTAATCGCTGCTCCGAGGGCGCCATGCTGATATTATGCTGGTTGTTGGCCATTCGCTGCAACATTGAAACCTTTGAGGAGACTTAAGCAGCATGCCTCAAGTATCCTGACATGGCTCTGATCTGTAGGCTCTCTCTATTTAAAAGTCAACTCAAAACTCACCTCTTTGCTAAAGCATATAGTTACAACTGACCGTTTATATGTGGGTATGTATCAGATACATTTTTCTATGTTCCTTGGTAGAAGACTATGACTTCTGGCTTGATCTACCATGTATTCTTTTTATAGCCCAACCGGCCCCCCCACAGAGCCTGGGTTCTGTCCAAGGTTTCCTCCCCAGAAGGAGTTTTTCCTTGCCTCCGTCGCCAAGTGCTTGCTCATGTGGGGTGTCAGTTGGCTCTCTGTGACCTTCATGTGTAACGTGCCATGAGATGACCGACGTTGTGATTTGGTGCTATACAGAGAAATTGGAATTGGAATCGAATCCACCGTGAGTTCATTTGTCTCAGAAGCTGCTTCCAGTCCTGGGAAGTCAAATACAGTGGAACCTTGGTTAGCGTCATCAATCCTTTCCAAGTCAGACCCCACACAAAAAATCCCATGTAAATCCAATCAATTCGTTCTTGAAAACCAAAAACGTCATCTTAAAACATCCTTTTACTGTACAGTTTTAGTATTGTAATTTTACACGCTTAACGGTGTGAGATGAATACAAATACGTATAAAGAGAACATTTAAGGTTACTTAAATGTGAAGACATGATTGTTAACAAAATACAATGGGATAGTTGTGTTCTGTCTTATTTCTTCTTATTATTATTATTATTAAGAAGTTATTTCTCCAATTCAATTATGTTTCTCACCGCAATGAAGGCAAACAATTTTGCAAGTGCCAATGTTTTTATAAAGCAGGGGAGAAACACTATTGAATTACCAAAACACAAAGCAGGTCTTTGTGCCACATCATGTCTATCCGCGGTCCACACAAACTCGTAACTTCTATGAAAAATCAGTCTGTTTATGTTCACGAGTTGTAATGTGTGGTAAGAAAATGTTGCCATTTCACGAGAATAAAACTCTTCAAAGTGCCTGTGTCCAAGCCCGAAGGTCACACAGGCCTGTCTTTAAAACTGTCTTTAACAGTGTATTCAAATAATCGAAGATTTCGAAACAAAAGTTGTAAATTTATCACAGTAAAGTCGTAAATTTATGAGAAAAAGCTGGTGATATCACGAGACTAAAGTTGTACATTCACGAGAATAAAAGTTGCAACGTTACCGGCATTGACTGAGACAGCTATGAAAAGCGGGGCCTTGCGTGGACGGGGCAAATAGAACCTCTTTTTGTTTGATGGGATCCATATTTTACAGTCCATATTTTATATCTGCGTGTTTCATACCTGTTACAATCGGAACATTCAAGTTGTGAATATTGAAAAACTGCTAACACAAGGCAGCTCGTAATTCAATGTAATGCGATTCACCTATTCCACATGTAAAGCCCTCTATTAAAACATTCCAACAGGGTTTTATGGTTTTACATGCATGCTGTGATCTTGTATACCAGGCACGTTCGTGACAACATAATCTTTACAGCATTGTGCCGTTTTTAGGTCATTCATTCATTCATTCATTTTCTGTACCGCTTATCCTCATTAGGGTCACGGGGATGCTGGAGCCTATCCCAGCTGACTTTGGGCGAGAGGCGGGGTACACCCTGGACTGGTCGCCAGTCAATCGCAGGGCACATATAGACAAACAAACAGTCACACTCACATTCATACCGATGGACAATTTTAGAATCGCCAATTAACCTAACATGCATGTTTTTGGAATGTGGGAGGAAACCGGAGTACCCGGAGAAAACCCACACACGCACGGGGAGAACATGCAAACTCCACACAGAGATGCCCAACGGAGATTTGAACCCAGGTCTTCCAGATCTCCTGACTGTGTGGCCAATGTGCTAACCACTCA
>QODF01000093.1:910869-930755 GCA_024372805.1 Oostethus manadensis | reverse complement strand
AGCTTGTTTCCGGTGAACGTTGGCCTCCGCCAAGGCTGCCCTTTGTCACCGATTCTGTTCATAATCTTCATGGACAGAATTTCTAGGCGCAGTCAAGGTGTTGAGGGAGTCCAGCTTGGTGACCTTAGGATCTCGTCTCTGCTATTTGCAGACGATGTGGTCCTTATGGCCTCATCAGGCTGTGACCTTCAGCGTTTACTGGAGCGGTTTGCAGCTGAGTGTGAAGCTTCTGGGATGAGACTCAGCACCTCCAAATCCGAGGCCATGGTTCTCAGTCGGAAACGGGTGGACTGTACCCTCCGGGTTGGGAGTGAGGTCTTGCCTCAGGTGGAGGAGTTCAAGTATCTCGGGTTCTTGTTCACGAGTGAGGGAAGGTTGGAGCGTGAGATCGACAGACGGATCGGTGCAGCATCTGCAGTAATGCGGTCGCTGTACCGGACCGTCGTGGTGAAGAGAGAGCTGAGCCGGAAGGCAAAGCTCTCTGTTTACCGATCGATCTACGTTCCCACCCTCACCTATGGTCATGAGTTATGGGTCATGACCGAAAGAATGAGATCGCGGATACAAGCGGCGGAAATGAGTTTCCTTCGTAGGGTGGCTGGACTCACCCTAAGAGATAGGGTGAGGAGCTCGGCCATCCGGGAGGAGCTCAGAGTAGAGCCGCTGCTCCTTCACATCGAGAGGAGCCAGTTGAGGCGGCTCGGGCATCTAGTCCGGATGCCTCCCGGGCGCCTCCCCGGTGAGGTGTTTCGGGCATGCCCGGTCGGGAGAAGGCCCCCGGGAAGACCTAGGACACGCTGGAGGGACTATGTCTCACAGTTGGCCTGGGAACGCCACGGTGTCCTCCCGATGGAGCTGGAAGAGGTCGCTGGGGACCAGGAAGTCAGGACTTCCCTACTGAAGCTGCTGCCCCCGCTACCCGGTACCCGGAGAAGCTGAGGAAAATCGATGGATGGATGGATTATGTGTTTTTGCAAAAACAATCAAAATCAATACAAACATATAACGATGGGCCGGGAGGGGCAGCCAGAAAGTAACTGCCACTTACAGTAGTGTTCAAAATAATAGCAGTGCAATGTGACTGACTAGACTAATTACTGTTTTTAGTATATTTTTTATTGCTGTGCGATTGGGCAATTAATTGAAAGGGGTGTGTTCAAAAAAATAGCAGCATGGCATTCAATCAGTGATCTTTTTTGTGAAAAAACAGGTGTGAATCAGGTCATCCTTTTTCAAGATGAATGCAGTACTTGTTAAACATGAAAGCCTGAGGAAAATGGGTCGTTCAAGACAATGTTCAGAAGAAAAGAGTACTTTAATTAAAAAGTTGATTTGAGAAGGGACGGTGATGTCTTCCAAACGGAAGACAACTATCAAAATGGATCAAAGAATAACCAGAATAGCAAAGGCTCGGCCAATGATCAGCTCCAGGATGATCAAAGACAGTCTAGAGTTACCTGTAAGTACTGTGACAGTTAGACGTCTGTGTGAAGCTAATCTATTATACAAGAATCCCACGCAAAGTCCCTCGGTTAAAAAAAAAAAAGGGCATGTGCAGAAGAGGTTACAATTTTCCAAAGAACATGTCAACCAGCCTAAAGAGAAATGGAGGAACATTTTGTGGACTGATGAGAGTAAATGACGACCCCCAAACTCTGAATTCAAGCCACAGTACACAGTGAAGACAGTGAAGCATGGCGGTGCAAGCATCATGATATGGGCATGTTTCTCCTTCTATGGTTTCCTTAGGCCGAAGAGAGCCCCTAAAATGGATGTTTCAACAAGACAATTACACCAACCACTAAACTAGTAAATTAGGAAAATCTTGGTTCCGAACCAACAAAATTAATGTTATGGAGTGTCCGGCCCAATCACCATACCTTAATCCAATGGAGAACTTGTGGGTTGACATCAAAAATGTTGAAGCAAAAGCAAGAAATGAATTGTGGAATGTTAAAGAATCTTGGAATGGAATAACAGCTGAAAGTTGCCACAAGTTGGCTGACTCCATGCCACACAGATGTGAAGCACTCATAAAAAACGGTGCTCATACAGCTAAGTATGAGTTTAGTGACTCACAGGATTGAAAAATCCGAGAAACAAAACAGTTTGAAGTTACTGATATTGTTTTTTAACACCCCCTTGGCAACTAATTGCCCAATTGTACAGCCTTAAGAGCATGCATATCATGAATACTGGGTCTTGTTTTCTGAGAATCTACTCCACCTACTGGTAACCTGTTTGATTAATCTGGTTGGTTACGTTTGACTGCTATTATTAGTCCAAAGTCACCAGTACATGTGCAAGTAATGTTTTTTTTTTTTTGCTTATGTCGACAAGAGTGAGCCCATCCAAAGGATATTGACTTAAACAAGCTCCACTGCATAACTAGTCAATTAAAGGATGGATATAAACTGTATATTGTGAGTGGACCGTGTAATTAAGTGCGTTTGGTCAGCTAGTTGATGGCCTTCTGTTAAAGTAGACTCCTGGCTTTGGTTCAGAAAATGTGGTAAACAGCAAGCGAGTGCTTTTCTCCAATCGTTTTCTCCACTTTCCTGGCCTTTTTGAGAACGGTATTGTGGAATCAGTGTAACGTCCTTGTGAAAGCTTCCTGACAGGTATGGATCTGCACTTAGTGGCCTGTGAAGTGTCGCTGTCATGCACGCTCCACTAAAGCTACAGTGTACGCCCCGTGACACCAGGCAGTTCATGTTTTGTGTGACGCAGACACCATTCACTCTATTTTTAACTACTGGAGTCAAGCGAGAAAGTGTTTTTAGGTTGCCGATTTAAGGCAACTTTAATTGTACTTTTGTATTAATGTCGTAAACCAAGAAGCAGATGTCCAACAAGTGATCAGCAAATAAATGCGTCATGATGCATTGAATGACCCAGCTTGGCGTAAATGGTTAACAACTGTATTTGCCAGTTATTTGCTCCAATGGTCCACAAATCCTGCTTTGTTCAGGGATAACAGCATATGTGGGTCAGGATTGCTGATGCCGATACCGGTACTTTTTACTTAAAAGATAATTGAACCATTTTGTGAAAATAAAGACTTTAACGTATAAAAAAAAAAACACAAAGCCCTCATATGTCCAAGGACTTATTCCCTGAGATGACTTTGTGTCTGTAAAGAATATACAGTGGTGTGAAAAACTATTTGCCCCCCCCCTTCCTGACTTTTTGTCACACTTAAATGTTTCTGCTCATAAAAAAGAGTTAACTATTAGTCAAAGATAACATCATTGAACACAAAATGATGACTGCCAAGACTTTTGGGAAAAGATTTTGTGGACTGACGAGACAAAAGTTGAACTTTTTGGAAGGTGCGTGGGCCGTGATGGTCTGGGCTTGTTTTGCTGCTTCAGGACCTGGAAGGCTTGCTGGGATAGATGGAAGCATGAATTCTACTGTCTAGCAAAAAATCCTGAAGGAGAACGTCCGGCCATCTGTTGGTCAACTCAAGCTAAAGCCATCTTGGGTGCTGCAGCAGGACAAGGACCCAAAACACACCAGCAAATCCTCCTCTGAATGGCCGAAGAAAAACAAAATGAAGACTTTGGAGTGGCCTAGTCCAAGTCCTGACCTGAATCCCATTGAGATGCTGTGGCATGACCTTAAGAAGGCGCTTCATGCTAGAAAAGCCTCAAATAAAGCTGAATGAAATTCTGCAAAGATGAGTGGGCCAAAATTCCCCCAAGAGCGTGTAAAAGACTTGTTGCAAGTTATGGCAAACGTTTGATTGCAGTTATTGCTGCTAAGGGCGGCCCAAGCAGTTATTAGGTGCAGGGGCAATTACTTTTTCACACAGGGCTATGTGGGTTTGGATTTTTTTTCTCCCTAAATAATAAAAACATTCATTTAAAAACTGCATTTTGTGTTTACTTGTGTTATCTTGGACTAATATTTAAATGTGTTTGATGATCAGAAACATTTAAGTGTGAAAAAATAAAAAGTCAGGAAGGGGGCAAATAGTTTTTCACACCACTGTAATAATGCATTACTATCAATACTATTGATATTTGGATCAATCTGCCCGTCCGATATCTTCACACTTAAGTCCCGGTTTACATGCTTAAGCTCCAATTCATTGGCCAAACGTTCCTCTGAAACGTAAGGGCTTGGTATCAGCTTGTTTGGTTGTGTGGGTTTCTCAGCAGGAAAGAGAATGCTACGTGCTAAAGTTGGCTGGTAAAATGGATGACATTTTTCCACAGCTCTGACATCCATGTTTTTTTAGTGGTTTTTAAATGACATCTGTTTTTTTTATAAACATTGCTCCATGCCCAGTGGCAAGTTGATTTTTACATTCACCAGCATTTTGTCAAATTCACCAGCAAAAATAGGTGATAAGTGCAATAAATGTCATTTTTCAGAATTTAACGTTTCATAAAACGGAACGACGTAAAACATAATTACAAACAATATGGAACCTTATTAAGCAAAGTTGATCAACCATGTCAGTGACCCTTTAATGACTGTCGTTGGACCCATTGTTGTTTTGGGCTTGCCTCTACCTTTAGACGATAAATACTTCGGATCCCGCAGCATCCTGGCTGACTGTAGCTGTCCTAACTGGTCTTTGAACAGGAACTGCTAAAGCCTTCTTATGAGGTGAAACGTCCTCAAAGACAACCCGAACGGTCCATTGGTGATCGCATGCGTATTTACAGTATTAATCTGTGCTTATCAAATGTCCTCAGATGGTCACATGTGATAGCGTGTGAGTTCAGACCGATTTGACACGATTCTACTCGTAACCGCTAACCGCTTGTCTAACATTAGGAAAGAGAATCTCTGGGGGCGATGGAAAAAGTCTGCCGTCAGCTGACCTACCACCTCAGCCCCCACTCTCAGTGGAGGAGACAAGGCCTGCTCAAGAGGAAACCTCAGGCCTGGTGAGTACTTTACATGGCATTTGAATAACATGAATCACTGTCTATTTTTTTTCTGTGGCCTTTATGGGGGGCTTATTTGCTTCCATACACTTCCTTCCACACAGAGTGTCGCATATTTTTAATTTACATGTTTTAATTTGAGGTATATATGGACTAAATAATGTAAGAGAAAATAAATGTTTTTTAAATCATTTGTATTTATAGTATTTACTGTATTTGTAAGTATTTGTTAAAATTTTATTAAGATCAAAAAATTAATAATTATTTTACAAGGAATTAATTTGTCATTATAATAACCTTTTTGTAAAAAGCATACAGTATGTGCATACGTATTATGAATAGAATACGGGTGTCACTGCATCAATGTATTGATTTATATTCCTAATGACATATATTGATCTACCATCATTTGAAAGGTAATCGGTAAAGGGAAATAAAGCATTGGAATTAAGCACGGGAGGTTTTATACGGATGTGTGGGTTGTTTTTTTTTTTAAATATTTCAATAAAAAAGATTTTAAACATTAACTTAACGTGTTGGACCACATCCAAAGTTAAGTCCAACTTGAAGCCTTTCAAAGTCATGGATGGTCAGGACAAGATAAAAGGTACTTAGCGACTGTAAAGTTATGTTCATATGCATGTTGAACAGACCGGTGATGGGGGGCTTGTCGTGAAATGAAGGTTCGTCATGTTTTATCAGATAAAATTAATCATTCAACCTTTTCATTCATTCATTGTTAATTCAACTCAAGTGTTGGTTGCACTTTATTCAAATAAAACGTGAATGCATTTGCCATGAATTGTTCTTTACCGTTTTGTTTATATGCATAATTAATGTATACCTGATTCTCTTACAACAAGGAAAGGGAATTTAGGAAACTTAAATTGCACTGTCCAGTGTCCAGGTATTTATTTCACAGTCAGACTGGTTGAATTTTTGGCAAAAAATGTACGCATCGTATCGTTCTAAATGAACCATGGGATCGGCAACCTGCAATCGTTGTTAAAGCAAATTGTTACACCCCTAGTATTTTGATTATATTCTGTTCTGCGTATCTTTTGTGGCTCAAAATAAAGACTCAATCAATCAATGATATATATTATATACTGTATGTATAGTATTTCATCAGACTTTAAGAACGCCCTGTACTGTGCATGTACATTTTTTCAAAAATAAATCGTGTAAATGCAATGATTTCCAAAACCCCAAAAATATGGGTGATATGAAGAAAGGAGGGAACCACACAGATCGTTCTCTCTTGAATTCAGTCGTGTTTCGCACCTTCTCTATCAAAGTGCTGGTTGGCGCTATAGTGGATTATTTTGCAGCCATAAAAAAGCAGTCTTGTTGTGTAACTGTTAGTTAGCAAAGAACTACAGGGTCAAATGAAGATTAGGTCATAAACGGGCAACAACAAAACCGAGTTACCAACTTGGGATTCTTTGTTTGGGTTTGTGGAATGATACAAATGGACTATTTTGTGTAACATTTTTATGTTGCTTCAGTTGCCATGCAATATGGCGTGCGGAGCCTGCAAAAACCTGGAGGTACTGATCAACACTTAATGTAATAATAATAATAATATCTGTCTGTCCGTTTGCACACTCAGAATGTGACAGTTTTTTCCATTTACACAAACACATAAACATGCAAATGTCTGTCCATCCATACAGTATATAGTGTGTATATGTACATAGGTCTTCGAAGTATTCCTTCTTCCTTCAAAGACCTCCTCAATCTCACCGACACCTCCTCCAGTAAAGAAGCAGTACCTGGAGACTTAGGTCTCTGGGCTCTCCTATCTCTGGGGCTGAGGTTGCCGAGATGGTTAAAAAAACTGCTTCTTGGCAGGGCAGGGAGCAGTTGAGAGCCACTTTTGAGTTCCTTAAGGACCTAGATGCCGCGGGCGTGTCTTGGTTGACACGACTCTGCAGCATCACGTGGACATCGGGGGTGGTGCCTCGAGATTGGCAGACTGGGGTGGGGCTCCCCCTTTTTAAGAAGGGGGACCGGAGGGTGTGTTCCAACTATTATGCAGAGCCGAGCCGCTCCTCTCAGTTGTCGTACTCCACCCAGTCACAAAACTCCTCTGCTGCTGCTGAGCCAATGAGAGCAGAGGAGGAGGGCTTTCATCATAGGGCTGACCAATCGCACTACTTAAACCTGAGTGCTGGTAGGAGGCAAGACGTGAGCAAGTCAGCTTGAACCAGCAGAACCAAGGTAACAGACTATTGGCTGCAGGACCATAGGAGGCATAAGGAAAAAGAAAAATTATGCTTTGTCGTGGAACTGATTACGTCGACAACCTGTCTATGTGGACCAGTTTATTAAGTCCTGTTCCACCGTCTTCTTCTCATCATACCTGGCAACATTTGCATTTGACAATTAAGGGGGAAAAATGAGTAAGTAAGGGGGAAAATACTATTATAAATATTACAGCCTATATGACAACAATGAATCTTGATATGTTTTGGATACCAATTTACACACATCTACACGCTAGACAAAATTAGTCTTTCATTAAACACCACTGCTGTCTAAAACTACTCAGTCTACAAGGGTAGCATATAATGTAGTTGCACATTACAGTTGCAAGTATATTATAAAGTACAGTGGTACCTTGGATTTGTTCCCAAAATCCCCAAAACAAAAACGTACAAAAAGCGAGAAACCATTTTTGTACGAAAACCACACTGCTCCTCCTGAATCCGAGATTCGACTATCCGGTGAGTTGGTCCACAGTTCCATGACCAGGTCGAAAACCACACTGCTCCTCCTGAATCCGACTATCCAGCGCATCCTCCTCTCCAGAACCCTTGAATAGACCTTCCCAAAAGGGCTGAGGAGTGTGATCCCACGATAGTTAGAACACAACCTTCGGTCCCCCTTCTTGAAAAGCGGGTCCACCACCCCAGTCTGCCAGTCCAGGGGCACCGACCTCGATTTCCACGCGATGCTGCAGAGTCGTGTCAACCATAACACGCCAACAGCATCCAGGGCTTTAAGGAACTGCGGGCGGGTCTCCTCCACCCCCGGGGCCTTGCCACCAAAGAGCTTTTTGACCACCTCGCTAACCTCCGCCCCAGAGATAGGGAAACACCGACCCCACCATACACGGTGTTGACTGTGCACTGCTTCCCCCTCCTGAGACGGCGGATGGTGGACCAGAATCTCTTTGAAACCACCCGGAAGTCGTTTTCCATGGCCTCTCCGAACTCCTCCCATATCCGAGTTTTTGTCTCAGTGACTGCCAGAGCCGCAATCGGCCTGGCCTGCCAGTACCTGTCAGCTGCCTCCAGAGTCCCATGGGCTAAAACAACCTGATAGGACTCTTTCTTCAGTTTGACCAGACGTTCGCAGCAGACCCTCACAATGTGTTTGGGTCTGTCAGGTCTGACCAGCATCCTCCCCCACCATCGGAACCAACTCACCACCAGGTGGTGATCGGTTGACAGCTCTGCCCCTCTCTTCACCCCAGTGTCCAAAACATACGGCTGCAAGTCCAACGACACAGCCACAAAGTCAATTATTGAACTACGGCCTAGGGTGTCCAGGTGCCAAGTGCACATGTGGGGACACCCTTATTGCCTGAACATGGTGTTCGTTACAGACAATCCGTGACAAGCACAGAAGTCCAAAAACAAAACACAGCTCGGGCTAAGATCAGGGGAGCCGTTCCTCCCAATCACGCAGTCAACATGAGCGTTGAAGTTACCCAGTAGAACAAGGGAATCCCCAGAGGGAGAACTCTCTAGTACTTCCTCTAAGGACTAAAGGTGGGTATTCTGAACTGCTGTTTAGTGCATAAGCACAAACAACAGTCAGGACCCGTCCCCCCCACCCGAAGGCGTAGGGAAACTACCCTCTCACTTACCGGGTTAAACTCCAACGTGCAGGCTTGCAGCCGGGGGGCAACAAGAATTGCCACCCCTGCCCCTCGCCTCTCATTGCCGGCAACACCAGAGGACTGGTTCCAGAGCCCTTGCTGTGCGTTGAGGTGAATCCGACTATATCCAGCCAGAATATCTCCACTTCACGCACCAGCTCAGGCTCCTTTCCCCGAGAGGTGACATTCCATGTACCGACAACTAGCTTCTGTAGCCGAGGATCGGACTGCCAAGGCCTCCGCCTCCGGCCGTCACCCAGCTCACTTAGCACCCGACCCCTTTGGCCCCTTTGAGCTCATGGGAGGGGGGACCAACGTTACCTTTTCGGGCTATGCCCCACTGGGCCAATGGGTGCAGGCCCGGCCACCAGACGCTCTCCATCGTGCCGCACGTCCAGGCCTGGCTCCAGTGGGGGACCCCGGTGATCCGTGTCCGGGCGAGGGAAAACCAAGTCCAATGTTTTTAATCATCGTCAGGGTCTTTTGAGCCGCTCTCTGTCTGGTCCCTCCCCTAGGACCTGTTTGTCATGGGTGGCCCTACCAGGGGCATGACAGCCCCCGACAACTTAGCTGCTAGGATCATTGGGACACGCAAACTCCTCCACCACGATATGGCTCAGGGGAGGAGGTTTCAAATAAAATTTTGACTTAAATTTTAAATATAGTTTTTGTAAATAATTATTACAAAACATTAATATAATGGATTATTTATCATTCAAAATAATACATTAAATCACAAGGAAGAACATTTATTTGTTGTATTTGTATGTTACATATAAAAATTTGCAATAAACATTTTTAAATGTTGTTATTGATTTCATATTTAGATTATTTAGATTTTATTCTTATTTTTTATTCATGTAAACTTTTTTACATCTTCTTTTCCTTTCGGCTTATCCCTTTAGCGCATCATTGCCTCCATCTAACCCTGTCTTTTGTATCCTCTTCTACCTTCATGTCCTCTTTACTACATCCATAAACCTCCTCTTTGGTCTTGCTCCAGGCCTCCTGCCTGGCAGTTTTAGAACTCAGCATCCTTCTACCAATATATTCACTATCTCTCCTCTGGACATGTCCAAACCATCTCAGTCTGGCCTCTCTGACTTTATCTCCGAAACCTCTAACATCTGCTGTCACTCTGATGTGCTCGTTCCTGATCCTGTCCATCCTGGTCACACCCAAAAAGAACCTCAGCATCTTCATCTCTGCTACCTCAAGCTCTGCCTCCTGTCTTTTCCTCAGCGGTACTGTCTCTAAACCAAACAACATCACTGGTCTCACCACAGTTTTGTACACCTTTAGATTGTAATTATTTATTTATTATTCAAATTTACATTTGAAATATTTTCATTTACAATTTTAAAAATAACACTTGGCATATGGATATATCATGTCTATTTTTTGTTTCATTATTTTATATATACATATATATATATATATATATATATATACTGTATATATATATATATACAGTGTATATATATATATACAGTGTATATATATATATATACAGTATATATATATATACAGTATATATATGATTATTTATTTAATATTTATATTATTTATATTTCATTCTTATGTTTTATTTTATTTCATAGGATAAGCGGCATAGAAAATGAATAAATGAGTATTTATGTATACTTTTTATATATAATTGTTTTTTTATTTTATTGTATTTATATGTGCTCATCCCTGATCCTGTCCATCCTGGTCACAAACAAATGCATATACACACGTATTATGTCCCTCATATAGAGGGTTGTATCAGGAAGGGCATCCGACGTAAAACTTTTTACCAAACCAAAGCAAAACATGCAAATCAAACAGAACAAAATGATTCGCTGTGGCAACCCCTGATGAGATAAGCAGGGACAAGCCGAACGGAAAAGAAAGATGTTCTTTATAATTGTATAAAATTTGCCATGACCATGACTTGTATGTAGAATATATTTCATACTTTATACTGAACAGACAAAATAGGTTTTTTCTTAAAAGTTTTTTAATTTCACGTCAATTATCTCTTTGCAGCAAATAAATTAAAATTACATGGAAATCAAGACAAATCACAGCATTGCTGTGATTTTATTCTGCTTAGTAAAGCTTAGTGGCTATTGCAGCTACTTCAAAGTAGTAAGTAAGCAGTATCATTGTGTTTTACAGTATACAAACAATCTCTCATCTTATGTGTGTTTCTAGTCTAAAGGCAGTGTTGTCCTCCCCTCCATCCAGCGGGGCATTGGATCTGTCCGGTATCCCCCTGGCCACTCGTGACATGGAACGTCTGTGTGCACATCTACAGCACCATTCTTCCACTGTGGTCAGCTTGGAGATGGGGTTCACTGAGCTGACCGATGAGGCCTTCCTCCTTCTGTTGCCCACACTGGCCACCCTGCCTCGGCTGGAGACGTTGGCGCTGAATGGAAATAGGCTGACCAGGATGATTCTGAAGGAGCTAACTGATGCCCTGAAGGTCATTGATGAAAGTTTGTAAAGTCTAAATGTGGATGAGCGATTGCAATGTAGTGGAACCCTGCATTTTTGTGGATTTAAAAAAAAATCAAACTCCAATTTATTTTTTCCTTGCATTTTACGGCTTCACTCTAGGTCTGTCAATCAATGACAATATGTGATTGTGATTAATTGCATTTTGGCCATAGTTAACTCATAATTAATTGCATTTAATCTCAAGTAAAAATGAGTTTAAAATAAGTAGGGAGGTAAATCTATTTGTGGTAAACAATTTGATATGCAACTACAAAAACTACATCTAATTTTTGTAAAGGGATATCAATATTGGAAATATTGGCTAATATTTTATTCAAAAATAATATACAGTTACAAATCCCCTAGTTTTTGAATGTTTAATGCAAGTGGCGATTTGTCCCACTGTTTGACAGTCCTTGAGCGCACCTTTTATGATGCACAGATGGATTACTATACTGTATTTCTACCCTTTCTACTATACTGTATTTCTACCCTTTCTACTATACTGTATTTGTATCACTTTTTTATTTCTATGAGCCTGTTTCCAATACCATGTAAATGTATTTTCCTTCTCAGGATTCAAGCAGTTTCCCAAGTGTGACGTGGATTGACCTGGGCAACAACGTGGACATTTTCTCCCTGCCACAACCGTTCCTGGTCAGCCTGAGGAAGCGCTGCCCAAAGCAAGGCAACCTCCCCACCATCCTGGAGTTTGGAGAGAGTCAGGCCAGCGACCCCCCTGAAAGGCTGAGGGGCATCGGGGAAGACGATGAGACCGACGACACCAACAGGACCGAGAGCATGGCCGAGCTGCCGTCTGAGGTAGAGGAGGAACTGGACGGTGAGCTGGAGATAGAGGAGATGATGGAAGAGCTGCTGGACTTTGACCGAGAGGTGCGAGGAAAGGAGGACGAAGACGAGAGCATGTGGACAGTAGAGGAGCAGAGGAAAGGGGGGAGGAGGACAGGGAAGGAAGACGTGCAGAGAAGAGAGAGGACGGACCAGAAGGCAGTGATGGCAGAGGACGAGGACGACACGCAGAGCCACTCCTCTCAGTTTTCCTGCTCCACCCAGTCGCAAAACTCCTCTGCTGCTGCTGAGCCAATGAGAGCAGAAGAGGAGGGCTTTCATCATAGGGCTGACCAATCGCACTACTTGACCTGAGTGCTGGTAGGAGGCAAGACTTGAGCAAGTCAGCTTGAACCAGCAGAACCAAGGTAATAAGACTATTGGCTGCAGGACCAAAGGATGGTAATGCATAAGGAAACGAGAAATTATGCTTTGTCGTGGAACTGATTACTCATTACAGTGGAACCCACTTATGTCGACAACCTGTCTATGTGGACCAGTTTATTAAGTCCCGTTCCACCATCTTCTTCTCATCATACCTGGGAACATTTGCATTTTACAATTAAGGGGAAAAAATTAGTAAATAGGGGGTAAAATACTATTATAAATTTACAGCCTATATGACAACAATGAATCTTGATATGTTTTGGATACCAATTTACACACATCTACACGCTAGACAAAATGAGTCTTTCATTAAACACCACTGCTCTCTAAAATTTCTCAGTCTACAAGGGTAGCATATACTGTAGTTGCACATTACAGTTGCAAGTATATTATAAAGTACAGTGGTACCTTGGAGAGGGACCAGACAGAGAGTGGCTCTAAAGACCCTGATGATGATTAAAGACATTGGACTTTGTTTTCCCTTGCCTGGACGCAGGTCACCGGGGTCCCCCTCTGGAGCCAGGCATGGAGGTGGGGCACGATGGCGAGCGTTTGGTGGCCAGGCCTGCACCCATGGGGCCCGGTCGGGCACAGCCCGAAAAGGTAACGTTGGTCCCCCCTCCCATGAGCTCACCACTCGTTGGAGGGGCCAAAGGGCCGGGTGCTAAGTGAGCTGGGTGGCGGCCGGAGGCGCAGGCCTTGGCAGTTCGATTCTCGGCTACAGAAGCTAGTTGTCGGTACGTGGAATGTCACCTCTCTGGCGGGGAAGGAACCTGAGCTGGTGCGTGAGGTAGAGAAATTCCGGCTAGATATAGTCGGACTCACCTCAATGCACAGCAAGGGCTCTGGAACCAGTCCCCTCGAGAGGGGCTGGACTTCATTCCACTCTGGTGTGAGGAGAATAGGCAAAGGTGGCAATTCTTGTTGCCCCCCAGCTCCAAGCCTGCACGTTGGAGTTTAACCCAGTAAGCGAGAGGGTAGTTTCCCTTCGCCTACGGGTGGGGCAACAGGTCCTGACTGTTTGTGCTTATGCACCAAACAGCAGTTCAGAATACCCACCCTTTTTGGAGTCCTTAGAGAAAGTACTAGTACCTCCTTCGGGGGATTCCCTTGTTCGGTACGGTGACTTCAACACTCATGTTGGCTGTGACAGTGAGACCTATAGAGGTGTGATTGGGAGGAACGGCCCCCCTGATCTTACCCGAGCGGTGTTTTGTTATTGGACTTCTGTGCTCATCACGGATTGTCTATAACGAACACCGTGTTCAAGCATAAGGGTGTCCATATGTGCACTTGGCACCAGGACACCCTGGGCCGCAGTTTGATGATTGACTTTGTGGTTGTGTCGTCGGACTTGCGGCCACATGTTTTGGACACTCTGGTGAAGAGAGGGGCGGAGCTGTCAACCGATCACCACCTGGTGGTGAGTTGGTTCCGATGGTGGGGGAGGATGCCGGTCAGACCTGGCAGACCCAAACGCATTGTGAGGGTCTGCTGGGAACGTCTAGCAGAGTCCCCTGTCAGAAGGAGTTTCAACTCCCACCTGCGGGAGAGCTTTGACCAAGTTCTGAAGGAGGCTGCGGACATTAAATCAGAGTGGATGATGTTTCCTGCCTCCATTGTCGATGCGGCTGATCGGAGCGGTGGGCGTAAGGTGGTCGGTGCCTGTCGTGGCGGTAATCCCAGAACCCGTTGGTGGACACTAGCGGTGAGGAATGTGGTCAAACTGAAGAAAGAGTCCTATCAGGCTGTTTTAGCCCATGGGACTCTGGAGGCAGTTGACAGGTACCGGCAGGCCAAGCGGTCCGCGGCTCTGGCAGTCGCTGAGGCAAAAACTCGGACATGTGAGGAGTTCGGAGAGGCCATGGAAAACGACTTCCGGATGGCTTCAAAGAGATTCTGGTCAATCATCCAGTGTCTCAGGAGGGGGAAGCAGTGCACAGTCAACACCGTGTATGGTGGGGACGGTGTGCTGCAGACCTCGACTCGAGATGTTGTGGAGGGAATACTTTGAAGACCTCCTCAATCCCACCAACACGTCTTCCAACATGGAAGCAGTGCCCGGGGATTCCGGGGTGGGTTCCCCTATCTCTGGGGCTGAGGTTACCGAGGTGGTCAAAAAGCTCCTTGGTGGCAAGGCCTCGGGGGTAGATGAGATCCGCCCGGAGTTCCTTAAGGCCCTGGATGCTGTGGGCGTGTCTTGATTGACACGACTCTGCAGCATCGCGTGGCCATTGAGGTCGGTGCCCCTGGACTGACAGACCTGGGTGGTGGTCCCGCTTTTCAAGAAGGGGAACCGGAGGGTGTGTTCTACCTATCGTGAGATCACACTCCTCAGGCTTCCCGGTAAGGTCTATTCAAGGGTTCTGGAGAGAAGGATGCGCTGGATAGTCGAATCTCGGATTCAGGAGAAGCAGTGTGGTTTTCGTCCTGGTCATGGAACTGTGGACCAACTCTATACTCTTCGCAGGCTCCTTGACATGTCTACATGTGTTTTGTGGACTTGGAGAAGGCATTCGACTGTGTTCCTCGAGGAGTACTGTGGGGAGTGCTCCGGGAATATGGGGTATCGGACCACCTAATCCAGGCGGTTCGTTCCCTGAATGACTGGTGTCAGAGTGTGGTTCGCATTGTTTTCTTTTTGAATTTGATAGTGTGCCTTCTTTATCAGATTGCTGCCACTCAACTTTCTTTAGCCTCCCCAACAAACTGCTGTACGTTGAAAAAAATCCTTTATTGTCACCCATTCACAAGTCGGGTATATCTGCAAGCATTGGCTGTTTTCCTCTTGGGTTGTATTGACAATTGCTTATGTCGACATCAACCAGCCAGGTTGAGAGGCTTCGAATTGACATAAACGGGTTCCACTGCAGTACCTTCAGGTGCCTGTACTGTGTTAGGCGTATGTGTTTGTAAAAAAAGGGAATATCTGCATGAAATGTCAATGCAAGATCTTTAAAAACGCCTTTGCCATGGTGGGCATGTTGAAAATGCCACCCATGTTATTCAACCACCTCTGGGATGCATCGAAAGAGGTGAAAAGTCATGCCAATAGGTTAGCGAGCTTCAGCTAATTAACAAATGAAAGTTGTGGACTGAAGCGAGTCTAAATATGGGAGGGAAATGCACTATCCTGCCCACATCGTGTTGGTGCATGCAATCTGCACGTGCATCATAATGTTTGCAGAAGCATTTATTATACACCGTGACTTTCCCCGGTCATATCTTTAAGGAAGATACATGAATTTGCATTTGATTGAGTGACTTAAGTATTTGATCCCTTACAAACCAGCGAGCATTCGGACTCCCACCGACCAATTATTTGTCCATGAAGCACACCAATGAGTCATGTCTCTTCAGTAAGAGCTTAGCGAGAAAGAGGCTACTGTTGGGTGATGTGTGGTAAGGATGATTCTGAAGAGGTGATCACCAAGTACGGTCACCAAGAAAAGCATGAGTAAGACATTTTGCTGTAATGCCATGGTGTAAATAAATAGATTTCATACAAATGAAATCTGTATGTTGTGGGGATGTTTGTCTGCTAAGATCAAGACTTAGCCGAATTAAGGGGCCAAGGATGTCCCATAGAATCTTTGACCACAACCGCCTGTCCTCAGCCGGAACTCTGAAGATCAGCTGTTAAAGCATCTCGCAGCATCCCAGGCACCCAAAACACGGGTTTTCAATGTGGCACTGGTTGGCAGATAAGACAGACACCTGTAGTCACACCTTCAGTCCACCGAGGCCCGCTTTCTGACTTTGAAAACTGCAGACTAAGCAAAACATTTGGTTAGCCAAGGAAACAATGGGTAAAGAATAAGCATATGATCCGAGAGTGGCCAGCCAGTTTGTGGACTATAACAGAGAGGGACTTTCTCTGCAAAAAGCTGAAACTTCAAGTTGCCAAGCGACAGCCTCGTAATCGTCAGACTGTGGGGCAAATCTGTAAAGAGGAGAGGACCCGATCCCTCCTGAGATGTGTGCAACCATGGTGATCTCCCACAGGACAAGTACCAAGCCATGTTTTGCTTAGGGATCAAATACTTATTTAACTTAAACCAAATTACATCAGTTTTTTCCTGATTTTTTTCTTTAGAGTCTGTCTCTATTGCCCAACAAAATTAGCAAGGGATCAGTTCTTATTTCCCAGACATTGGCTTCAATATATTTAGGCTCTCTTTCCTCTTGTCGTAAAGTCAACTAATATGTTTAGGAAACTATATAGTTCAACCCTCAGCTTAGTACTCTCTTGTTAGCCTTTGACTACTACATAGTGAGTGTTTGTACACGTAAAACATGATTATATCTGACAGTACACCGATGTTTTATGAAGCCATTGTTTTTGCAGATGAACCCAATGAGTTCTTGAATTGTTAGTCTTGATTGTAATGTTGCCCAGTACCAGATTAACACGAGTATACGCTGCTATGAGGTATCTACAATTTACTTATACACAGTATTTGAAGTGTGTGAGGTGCTCACTTGGCAACATAAGTAAAACTCAAATAATGAAACCCAGCACAGAATGTGTTTCGGGCAGACTGGTCATCTCTGATTGATTTTTTTTTTCTGTTTAAAGGAAGCTTTGTTGTTAATTTCGATGGCAAACTGTACTGATCCAAATCAAGAGCGGAAGATGAAGACAAATGCTATGTCATAAAGATGTGCCATACACCACTGATAGCACAGGTTATGACATATATGACCTTTGCAGTCGACAAAAAGGGATTTGGACTTACTTTACTCCATATGTAGCTGGGAAGCACCAAAGGTACAGCAAGTTGACCAGAGTATTAATGTTGCTTGTTGTGGTGTGAGTGTTTTGTAGAAAGCACCATCCCGTAGTCGTACATACTTTAGTCGGAATATGTACAATATGATACACTTTTACACTGTACTACTAACTGCAACGATTGTTCCCTTTAAACACCAACATAATCCATGCCAGCTTTACCTGTCAAGTTGTGTCTTAAATCCCGTCACACCTTCAAAGCAGGCGGTCCACCCTTTTACCTCTGGGGAAGTCATTTGAGTGTTTTTCTAATTCAAGAGTCTAATGCTGCATAGATCTGCCGAGACGCTTTTCAAATGATGGCTGCTAGTGGTTAGCACCCCGGCCACATAGAGATACTAGAACTCCTCCACCTGAGGCAAGACCTCACTCCCAACCCGGAGGGTACAGTCCACCCGTTTCCGACTGAGAACCATGGCCTCGGATTTGGAGGTGCTGAGTCTCATCCCAGAAGCTTCACACTCAGCTTCAAACCGCTCCAGTAAACGCTGAAGGTCACAGCCTGATGAGGCCATAAGGACCACATCGTCTGCAAATAGCAGAGACGAGATCCTAAGGTCACCAAACTGGACTGCCTCAACACCTTGACTGGGCCTAGAAATTCTGTCCATGAAGATTATGAACAGAATCCATGACAAAGGGCAGACTTGGTGGAGGCCAACGTTCACCGGAAACAAGCTCGACTTACTTCTGGCAATGCCAACCAGGCTCCTGCTGGCCACCTTTTCAAAGTCCACAAAGCACATGTAGACCGGTTGTTAATGTTAATAATTGTCTCTTTAACAGAAAAGCTGCAAGTACATCCTCTTAAAGTTTCACATTTTCTTGTTATTGCTTTTATTGCTGTAGGTGACGTTGGGATTTGCCTGATTTTGTCACACAATTATAGTTGCCCGGCAACAACGACAAAAACAAGAAAAAAAACCATTTTTCTAAAATCACAAATCAAAATGATACTGGCCCGGGATATATGGATTTAAATTCAGAAATAGGGTCAGTCTTGTTGTCAAATGAGGAGAAGGATAACTACAGCCATGATTAGAGAATATTACAAGCCTTGAGAGAAAAACAAGTCTCAGAACTCGTGCACTCCGTTAAGGGGAGGATGAATACGGGGTAAATCTCACCCACGTCTCCTCCCCCGCCTTCCTCACCTCCCGACTTAGGAGGAAAAATTATCGCATGGCGTGGAAATGGAGGTCCTTTAGAAACAAGAGTGCTTGTTACCAAAGATATAAATGATCTGGATACATACTAAACATCATATTGCCATGAGATGCAACGCCCAAAGAGAGAACCAGGCAGTTAGAAGGACTGCATTCAATAACATTGATTTTGATATCACCGTTGCAAGGGCCAATCAACAGGGGGTAAGGGGCGAGTTGAAACACAGTGTTTGTGGGGCCGCGCGACGGTCGTCGGTCATTTTAGAAAGTGCAGCAGGCCAATAACAAAAAAGTACTTCAGACATACCTGCTTTAAACAAATGGTACAACGTCATGTAACGCGTACCGTATCGTCTGGACTGTAAGTCGCATCAGTCAAAAAATGTGTCAAGAAGAGGTAAAAACAAGCAAGTTCTCCAAGTTCCCGATCTCATTCCACCGCCCCGAAACGATTGAATTATTTTTGCTATCCTGGAGCTTCCTCTCTCGGCTGCCGATGGTAATGTTCACGTTTTGTTTCACATTTAAAAACGTTTTAAATGATATATGAATACATTTTCATATATAAGTCACGGGACTAGTCAAAATATTAAAAGACGCGTGACTTGTAGTACGGAAATTACGGTACAGGACACTGAGTACCGTATGTCGTGAATTTGTGTTGAACACAACTACTCAACGTCATCATGAAATGGATTTTTATGGAGGCTCCGTTCTCAGGTTCACTGTGATTGTCTCGTTTTGCCTTTTGTGCGACTGTCAATCACAGGCAGACTTGGTCAGCATGCCAGTGGAATTAACAAGTGTAACCATTCATGTGTATTTATTGTCAGACATTATTTCCCCTAGTGATCAATAATAATACTAACACGCAGGGATGTTAGAGCAACTGTCCTGAGCAATTTTGGGGTTGAACACCTTGCTCAAGGGCACCTCAGCAGTGCCTGGGAACTCAGTAGCAGCCAGCAGCCGGTCCCCCCCCATCACTAGCAGGTCCAAAGGCTTCCAGAGTAAGTTGACGCCACCCAAAGCAGTCTCAAGATTACTGTTTTAGATGTTCTCCAGTTCTTACATATTACATATTTTCTTCTCACAGAAATGCACAGAAACTTAACTTTGTGTTCATCACCACAGCCCAAATGACTGCACTAGTTTGTTTATTCCTGAAATATTGAAATGACATCTTTCGTTCTTTTTTTCAACGTGTGTTCCAGGCTACCATCTAGATCTGTAATATATGCTTTTTCTCTGCCAGTCACATCTACTGGAAATGACACCATGTGCTGTTTTTAATGGATTCAATTCCAATAAATCATGTGACAGAAAAACTAACTGGGCTATTTTTGTGTTCAATACACATGTAGACTATTTGTATACAGTGTTTATTGTGGAAATCTTTACTGTATAAAAAT
>QODF01000093.1:869987-905001 GCA_024372805.1 Oostethus manadensis | reverse complement strand
TATATATATATATATACCTATATACACACACACATATATATATATGTATGTATATATTAGTGATTGTGAATATGACACGACTCCACAAGAAATCTTTACTATTATTACTACATTTACTATTATGGGTAAAATGACTTGGCTCAAGGCTTGTGAAATTAATAAGCATAATAAACAGTAATAAAAAACAATTTAACACAATCAAATCAGCAGTTTTAAAGAAAGAGGTTTATTGTTTTGCGACACAAATCCTAACAATACATAAATACTAACAGGCACATCCCAATAAATTAGAATCAATTTCAGGAGTTCAGTTCAGCCAAACTGAGCAATTAAAGTCTTAGGAAGTTTTCGGATTGGATTAGAACGTGAACCAGAAGTTTACTACATTCAACTTTTGAAAAATTTGAATTTTATGAGATCCTGAATTAGGAGTTTTTATTTGCTCTAACCTTCTGTGTAATCATCAAATTATTAGGAAATTAAGTAATTCTTGAAATATTTTACTCTGTGTGTAGTGAATCCACAAGAAAAAAAGTTCAATTTCTTACATTGAGCTACTGAAACATGTTCTGATTTTCAAAGCTTTTCTATTTAATTGAGATGCATCTTACGATAAAAAAAAATGGTACAGATAATGCAATTTTGGGTTTGGCTGCCATCTAGTGGTGACATTGTTAAGTTGCAACTCACTTTTTCCGGCGACTGAACATTATTACTTAGTACACCAATGATTTCCTTTTTTTTTTTAAATTAAAAGATCATAATTGTTTTTAAACTATCTTGATTAGTCTCCATATGATCAAAAAGCACCAATATAGTCAATCTTTGACTACATTCAAATGACAACAAATGTCGGCAGCTCGTCAAAATACATCATGATTTCAAACGGAAGTTGCTCGCTGTTTTTTTCCATTAATACGGGGAAGGTTCTGGGAAATCATTGCATACACGTGAAATTCGGATCTTCGACTGCCGGTGTAAAGACCCGATTGTCTACTGTGGTGCAGCGGCCGTGTAGTGTAGGCGTGCATTATTTTGAAGGCAGGAAGTGTAACGCCGATGTTGTGCCGAACATTGCCGAGCGGACCGGAAGCTGCTCCGGCAGGACCGACCAGATTTTTGGGATGAAAGTTAAAACAGGGAGAAAATGCGGGACACAAGTAAGGGGGAAATGCGACCATTTTTCACGGAGAAGCGGGAGGCTTGCCGGCCATGCTAACGCTACTAGCTTGCCACTAATGCAGCGCATTGAATTTGGTTACGTCATATCCGGTTACACGCCCCCCCTCCCCTTTGTGGGGGGGGTGTTTCCTGTATCCGCCATTTCAGTTTTTGAACTTAGTTGCCGTCGGCCGTTGTAGTATTTGTGGGATTGCGGCCCTGAAACTCGGCGTCTTCCCGGCAACGGAGCCACACTCTGGTCTGTAACGCGACGGCAATCGTTGGGTGTTTTCTTCGGGGGCGGCGAGTTGATGCCCAGGCGGCCGTCTGCGGGTGTGCTCGCTTTCCTCGGCGTGCTCTCGGCGCTGAAGTTTCGTATGAGTTGAGGGCTGGGCGTGTGGATCACGCCTCGACTTCGGAGTGCGTATCATGGCCGGCAATTTCGACGCGGAGGACCGCGGCAGCTGGTACTGGGGTCGGCTGAGTCGGCAGGAGGCAGTGTCTCTGCTGCAGGGGCAGCGGCACGGCGTGTTCCTGGTGCGGGACTCCATCACCAGCCCCGGCGACTACGTGCTCTCGGTGTCGGAGAACTCCAAGGTCTCGCATTATATCATCAACAGCATCAGCAGCAACCGGCAGTCCGGCCCAGGTGAGGCGGCATTGCGTGTTTATTCGGTTTATGCATGCAGAAGAGGGCCGGCTTGCGTGACTTGCACCAGCAGAGACGCACACAACCATCCTTCTTCCACTGTGTGGGGGTGGAGAACAGGACACTAGTGGTGGGCGAGTCGACCCAAGAGTAGATACCAAGGGTAGTATCGGTTTTGGATCGATAATGGCGTGTTATTGCGCGCGTGTGTGTGTTACTCAGTTCTCTTCATCCAGTGTATTTATTTTGTGTTAATATTGTCACATTGTTGATATTCTATTTATATGTTGTGGCAAACTCTGGAAACAAGTTCTTGGATGCATGAGGTCTTGGGGGGCCGGAAGATTTGAATGAAAGTCAATAGTATTGTTCATTCATTTTCTACACCGCTTAGGGCTGGAGCCTATCCCAGCTGGCTTTGGGCGAAGGTGCGGGGTACACCCCGGACGGGTCGCCAGCCAATCGCAGGGCAGACAAACAAACATTCACACCGATGGACAATTTAGAGTCGCCGATTAACCTAACATGCATGTTTTGGGAACGTGGGGGGAAACCAGAGTACCCGGAGAAAACCCACACATGAACGGGGAGGACATGCAAACTCCACGCAGAAATGCCCAAACGGAGATTCAAACCCTGATCCCCCTGACTGCGAGGCCAACGTGCTACCCAGTCGACCACCGTATTCTTGCAATCGCTTACCTATTTTTGCACTATTAACCTTATAATGTAATGGAGGTGTAAAAATGTAATATTTTGTTGAGTTATGAGCCAGGATGACCAGCGAGTGGTGACAATCCCTGAGTAATTGATGTGCCCATCAAAGTTTTTGTTTTTGACACACAGCACACACACACTCCTGCTTGTTTGGGGTTGAAATTCCACTCCAGTTTGGGGTCAACATTTGCAATAAAAGTGACTGTTGTAATTATTAGATTACCAGTCCATGGTGTACCCCGCCTCCTGCCCAGTCAGCTGGGATAGGCTCCTGCATACCCCCTAATGAGGATAAGCGGCATAGAAGATGGATGGGTGGATTCCCTCCATTGTCTCTCTTCAATATGACTCAGACGTATTAACCATATTGAAAGTATGGCATGCATACCATNTTTTGAATGAAAGTCAATAGTATTGTTCATTCATTTTCTACACCGCTTAGGGCTGGAGCCTATCCCAGCTGGCTTTGGGCGAAGGTGCGCGGTACACCCTGGACGGGTCGCCAGCCAATCGCAGGGCAGACAAACAAACATTCACACCGATGGACAATTTAGAGTCGCCGATTAACCTAACATGCATGTTTTGGGAACGTGGGGGGAAACCGGAGTACCCGGAGAAAACCCACACATGCACGGGGAGAACATGCAAACTCCACACAGAGATGCCCAACGGAGATTCAAACCCTGATCCCCCTGACTGCGAGGCAAACGTGCTCCCCAGTCGACCACCGTATTTTTGCAATCGCTTACCTATTTTTGCACTATTAACCTTATAATGGAATGAAGGTGTAAAAATGTAATATTTTGTTGAGTTATGAGCCGGGATGACCAGCGAGTGGTGACAATCCCTGAGTAATTGATGTGCCCATCAAAGTTTTTGATTTTGACACATAGCTAGGTCTCTGTCTACACTCTCCTGCTTGTTTGGGGTTGAAATTCCACTCCAGTTTGGTGTCAACATTTGCAATAAAAGTGACTGTTGTAATTATTAGATTACCAGTCCATGGTGTACCCCGCCTCCTGCCCAGTCAGCTGGGATAGGCTCCTGCATACCCACGACCCTAATGAGGATAAGCGCCATAGAAGATGGATGGGTGGATTCCCTCCATTGTCTCTCTTCAATATGACTCAGACGTATTAACCATATTGAAAGTATGGCATGCATACCATTAATATATGGGAATGCCAGATGAGCTATTAACAGATGGAATGGGAGTCACGCTGTAGAAGTCATATACTTCACTTTTGCATGTCACAGCAACGGTGGTGTGTTCAGGGGTCCACTGAACAAAGTACAAACTTTCAGAGCTTGATGAAAAAACTTCCCTCTGAGATGCCGACTCCTCGCCTCTGACCGGAGCCTGATACTTTTGCCGATCCGCGGAGGGAGTGTTGGAGCTCTCAGATGTAACATCCCTCGTATGCTGTACATTTGACTGCTACAAATGTCTTACTTGTTACCAACTCAAGGTAAAAAAATTGAAATATTTTTTTTGATTGACTAAAAATCCACAAGTTTACAGCGCCATGAATCGGCCTGTCACGATTTTGCTGGACGATAATTGTCCTACAAATTATTGTCGATAATAAATATTATTCACACCATATTTTGTGATAGTTTCCATCAATTATATTGCATAATAATGAGAGTACGTTGTATCAAAGGCAATACATTTCAAATTCTCAGATTTTATTATTGTAATTGGAATGTTAATGAGCTTTTAAATAAATCAACATAATAAAAATGAAATTAAAAGACTCAGCTTAAATGCACTTAAATAAAAGTAAGAATGATAACCAAAAACACTTTTTTTTTAACCAGTCAACTATGTTCTGTATTTCTGAAAGATATGTAGGATGATGGTGGACCTGCTCATGAAATGTTATCAAAATGTGACCATGCAAAGATGACATTTTGATCCAAATTTGACAAAAAAATAAATTAATCATTACATTTTGTTGAATATTGTAAGTAAATTAATTTGAAAAGGGGTGTTTTTAAGTGTGCAGGAGGAGGGTGTGCATGGCTTCATGTCAAATGTTGAAGGGGTACGCCACTGTAAAAAGTTTGGGAACCACTGATGTAGTGTATTGTAAACTAATGTAGGGGTCCTTTTTGAGTGGGACCATTTAACTGTGGTGGTGGAGTAAAATGCAGTGTTTCTGATGTTCTTCAACACATCTTCTGTCAATCGGTTATACAGTTCATACTGTCTGTCAAACATTAATAACATTTCCCAAAAACGTTGGCTTATCAACCAATGCATTTCTTTTGCAATGTAGAGAACGACAGTCTGTGAGTGCAGACCGTTTTTTAAATATTTGCTTTGGCGACCAAACACCACAGTAAGCGTTGAGTGTTGGGACAAAGGTTCTGCTGCACCTCCACACTGGGTCTGTGCCATTTGGCTTAGAATCCAGCACTTTTGTACCTTCATTCATATTATGCACATGTCAATTTATTGTATCGTTCGGATAATAAATTTATCGATTATCGTGATAATGAACCCAAGCAAACACTGCAGGAAAAGACGCAGTCTGGAAGATCTAGAAAGCTTTCTGTGCTGGTTGTCGTGTGTAGCTGCTCTATAGGAGTACAGAATTCAATATAAAGGTCCAAAAATTAGCATCGAAGATCCCCTTTAAAAGTTCAACCAAGTATGCTGGAGCAAGACTATTAATGGCCTTGAACACAAACAGGAGGACTTTAAAATGTATCAGGAGCCATTGGAGAGAAAAGAGAACTGGAGTGATATGGGCGTGTTTTTCGAGCTTTAGTGAGAAGGCAAGCAGCTACATTTTGCACCTAGTGGAGCCTGCCAAGGAGGGACTGGTTTACTCCAGTACAGAGGGTATTGCAATAATCGAGCCACCAGCTGATGAACGCATAAACTACTTTGTCAAGGTTAGCTCGTGATAAAAAAAAAAGGCTTCACCCTTGCCAGGATCTTGAGGTGGGGAAAAAAACTGCCCTTACTTACGTCATTTCCAGTGTACAAGATGCACTGGTGTTTAAGCCGGACCCATTAATTTACAGAGAAAAACAGATCTGTACATACAGGGAGTGCAGAATTATGAGGCAAATGAGTATTTTGACCACATCATCCTCTTTATGCATGTTGTCTTACTCCAAGCTGAATAGGCTGGAAAGCCTACTACCAATTAAGCATATTAGGTGATGCATCTCTGTAATGGGAAGGGGTGTGGCATCACACATAATGACATCACACCCTATTTTAGGTGTGCAGAATTATTAGGCAACTTCCTTTCCTTTGGCAAAATGGGTCAAAAGAAGGACTTGACAGGCCCTGAAAAGTCATAAATAGTGAGATATCTTGCAGAGGGATGTAGCACTCTTAAAATTGCGTGATCATCGAACAATCAAGCGTTTCATTCAAAATAGTCTACAGGGTCGCAAGAAGAGTGTGGAAAAACCAAGGCGCAAAATAACTGCCCATGAACTGAGAAAAGTCAAGCGTGCAGCTGCCAAGGTGCTGCTTGCTACCAGTTTGGCCATATTTCAGAGCTGCAACATCACTGGAGTGCCCAAAAGCACAAGGTGTGCAATACTCAGACACATGGCCAAGGTAAGAAAGGCTGAAAAACCACCGCTGAACAAGACACACAAGCTGAAACGTCAAGACTGGGCCAAGAAATATCTGAAGACAGATTTTTCTAAGGTTTTATGGACTGATGAAATGAGAGTGAGTCTTCATAGGCCTGATGGACGGGCTCGTGGCTGGATCGGTAAAGGGCAGAGAGCTCCAGTCCGACTCAGACGCCAGCAAGGTGGAGGTGGAGTACTGGTTTGGGCTGGTATCATCAAAGATGAGCTTGTGAGACCTTTTCGGGTTGAGAATGGAGTCAAGCTCACCTCCCAGTCCTACTGCCAGTTTCTGGAAGACACCTTCTTCAAGCAGTGGTACAGGAAGAAGTCTGCATCCTTCAAGAAAAACATGATTTTCATGCAGGACAATGCTCCATCACACACGTCCAAGTACTCCACAGCGTGGCTGGCAAGGAAGGGACTAAAAGAAGAAAAACTAATGACATGGCCTCCTTGTTTCACCTGATCTGAACCCCATAGAGAACCTGTGGTCCACCATCCAATGTGAGATTTACAAGGAGGGAAAACAGTACACCTCTGTGAACAGTGTCTGGGAGGCTGTGGTTGCTGCTGCACGCAATGTTGATGGTGAACAGATCAAAACACTGACAGAATCCATGGATGGCAGGCTTTTGGGTGTCCTTGCAAAGAAAGGTCGCTATATTGGTCACTGATTTGTTTTTGTTTTGTTTTGGAATGTCAGAAATGTATATTTGTGAATGTTGAGATGTTCTGTTGGTTTCACTGGTGAAAATAAATAATTGAAATGGGTATATATTTATTTTTTGTTAAGTTGCCTAATTATGCACAGTAATAGTCACCTGCACACAAGAATATTCTCCTAAAATAGCTAAAGCTGAAACAGACAAAAAACTACTTCCAAAAATATTCAATTTAAGTTTTTTGGGTTCATTGAGAACATGGTTGTTGTTCAATAATAAAATGAATCCTCAAAAACACAACTTGCCTAATATTTCTGCACTCCCAGTATATAGGCTGCACCGGACTATAAGATGCACATGCCATGTCATAATGGCATATTGTGATGGCCACGTGGCTCTTTGACAGGAGCCAATCATGAGCTATGAGAAAACATACGGCGAGCTTGTCAACCCATTGGAAATTGCAGGAGATCATTACTCAATATGACAGTCTAACTACGTAGATTTAAAGATTGGAGCACAGCCATAAATTAGCCGCACCGCTGTACTAGACCCAGGGTTTAAAGTTAAGAAAAAAGTAGCAACTTGCACAGAAATTACAGTAGTCATTTTGAACATTTCAAGTAAAAAGTTTCAGTGTTTGCAATACTGGCCCTGTATTTGCTTTGTATTGTATCCATACCAAAATTTGCAGTATAGCTCACCCCATAGGACAGCCATCACCAAATGGTGGGCCTCTGTCTGGATACGGACCCAGCTATGGCCCTTTACGGACTTTTTGACTTGAATTAAATTGAATGGGAAATCTAAAAACATAAAATCATGCTCGCTGACAAATTGCAGTGGCAGTATGCAGGTGTAATTACTTCAGTTATTGTGGTTACGAGACAACAAACACGGTGACTTCACACAAAATGAGTCCTTGAAGCAGTTTGTTTACTAGCAGAGAAATTAGAAAAAAAATAAGAAAAGTTGAAAAATGGATGTTTAGAAGTGAATGTACCGACAAATATATGTTCATTCTTGCAGAATCCAATGGCAAACCACCAAACTAATACGATTGCTTAGAGCTCAATATAACAAATTCACAGTGAAATTTGGTCCTATTCTCTTTGAAATGCAATTTAGGTGCCAAGATAATTGTGTTGTATTCTAACAATAGGGTGGTGTGTGTGTGTGTATATATATATATATATATATATACTGAATAAGATCCGTTTATGCAATTTTTGTCAAAGCGAAGGTCTAAAAATATTTTGCCTTATATTTTGCATCAAGCAGATTATATATATATATTTTTTTTCTCAGTATGTGTATATATATATATATATATATATTAAGGACCCCTACCATAGGACATAACCAACTGGCAAAGACAGTTTTATTTATTATTGTTACATTTTATATTGTTTTTTTTCTCTCTCTCTCTTCCTTCAGCAAGTCTGTCTCATCCGAGGTTCCGTATTGGTGACCAGGAGTTTGACGCACTCCCTGCGTTGCTGGAGTTCTACAAAATCCATTACTTGGATACCACCACTCTAATAGAACCCATCAACAAATCCAAACACACCTCTTTTATCAGCGTTGGCCCGGGAGGAGCCCCCCCACCTCGCCTGGAAGACGAGTACGTCAGGGCACTGTTTGATTTCCCTGGCAACGATGAGGAGGATCTTCCGTTTCGGAAGGGTGACGTTCTGCGCGTTCTGGAGAAGCCAGAAGAACAGTGGTGGAACGCCCAGAACTCTGAGGGCAGAGCTGGGATGATCCCGGTGCCGTACGTGGAGAAGTACCGACCTGCATCGCCGAATGCAGTGGTTGCATCAGGTGCACCCGCAGGCCCACCCGGAGGAGTGGGAATGTTGGGGAACTCTGACGGATCTGCATCCCAGCATGGTGCACCACTACTGGGAGATCCCAGCCAGTATGCCCAGCCTACCCCCCTCCCAAACCTCCAGAATGGACCTGTCTATGCCAGGGCCATACAGAAGAGGGTGCCCAATGCCTATGACAAGACCGCCCTGGCTTTAGAGGTAATCTTTTAAATCTGTCACATTTTTTCCGGTAGATTTCATTTGTTACTTGTCAATCAACTCATTCAACTCAGACACCACTCAGCTCAAGTTCAGGTATTCAGAATGCCTTCTGCACTCCACTCCTGTCTGATCTCATAAGATAGAAGTCGGATCTATAGGGCCATATGAAATCTGTTGTATTTTTTTCAAATTTAAAACCACAAAAACCACAACCACATAACAAACGCTTGTGATATTTGTCGTCAGCTAATAATAGCAATTTGGCAAGTTTAGCTACTAATGTTATCTTTGAATTTATAGCCTCATAATTAGGCCTTAGGAAATCAGTTTTTTTTCCCAAATTTAGTTTTTTCCCAAATTCTGATTTTGTTTTTAATTTTTTAGAATTTTGTTTGTTTTTTTTACATTTTACAGATTTTTTTCTTAAGCATAGTGTTTGTGCTTTTTGGGTTAGTGAATACAATTTGTGAATAAATTACATTAAATTAATCAAATTAAATGCAAAATGCCTAACATTTATTGATGTAATACATCAACGGGAAATTTTGCCCAGTAAGTGGGAAATGAATGTAGCCTGGCTAATGTCAGCCTCGGCACACATTGCTACAAAATCTTCCACAAACTGTAATGCTTGTGATTATGGAATCAATTCCAACAGCATATGTAAGATGTTTTTTATGAAACGCTTATTTTGTTCACAGTTAGATAACATGTGGCAAATGGTGCTCTTATTTTGAAGGCTGGAAGGATGTTTGGTGTTTCTTCATTCAGAACCTGCACGTCGCCATCGGGCATTGTAAAATCCTCCTTACATAGAGCAGTAAAACACAACACAGTGAAAATATACTTATCTGGCACGCGCCGCACACATGACTGCACCAGCATACTAAACTAAGCTAACCCCGCTAGCTTTGAATGGGAGCCAGTGGATGCGAATCTATGAGATGGCTCCACCAAATTTCTCCGGTGTTTATCGCAATTTCCGCCATTGTCACATGTTTAACACGAGAGGGGGCGATTTAGTGTTTTGCAATGAGATTTTGCCACGAATGAGCCGTCCACTGGGGACATACTTACCCACATAAACGTTCCGTCTGCTCACAATGACAAGATTTCATTTGCATCGTCAAAAGATTCCACGTTTAACAGTAAATTTCATTTTTGTTGGCCAATTCTAAACACAATTCTTTTAACGCGGAAATCACAAGGTCTTCTGTCTATATACAGTGGAAACGCTACAGGAAACCTAAACTTCCATCCATCCAGAGCAGCGCAACCTCACAGACATATTTCAATCATATTATCAACAACCATGATAATCACAATTGCAGCAACAACCAGAACAGTCACAGAGTAAAATAAGCAAAAATACAGGAAAAGAAAGGGGGGAAAAAACATAAAATAAATTTATATATATATATCCATCCATCCATCCATTTTCTTCCGCTTATCCGAGGGTCGCGGGGCAGCAACCTAAGCAGGGAAGCCCAGAGGTCCTTCTCCCTGGCCACTTCGTCCAGCTCTTCCCAGCGGATGCCGAGGCGTTCCAAGGCCGGCTGAGAGACATAGTCTCTCCAACGTGTCCTTGGTCTTCCCCGAGGACTCCTACCGGTTGGACGTGCCCTGAACACCCCCCCAGGAAGGCGTTCGGGAAGCATCCTAACCAGATGCCCGAGCCATCTCATCTGACTTCTCTCAATGTGGAGGAGCAGCGGTTCTATTCCGAGTCTCTCCCGGATGTCAGTGTGTCTCACCCGATCTCTAAAGGAGAGCCCAGCCACCCTGCGGAGAAAACTAATTTCGGCCACTTGTACCCACGATCTTGTCCTTTCGGTCACTACCCAAAGCTCATGACCATAGGTGAGGGTAGGAACGTAGACCGACCGGTAAATTGAGAGTTTTGCCTTTTGGCTCAGCTCTCTTTTCACCACGACAGACCGGTGCAGAGTCCGCATCACTGCAGACGCCTCATCAATCCGCCTGTCCATCTCGCGTTCCATCCTTCCCTCACTCGCGAACAAGACCCCGAGGTACTTAAACTCCTCCACTTGAGGCAGGACCTCATCCCCTTCCCGGAGATGGCACTCCACCATTTTCCGGGCGAGAATCCTAAACTTCAATTACATTTTACATATTTTTGAAGCAATCCCATCTGAAAGAATGGAAATCTTAATGGTTCCCGTGTCAAACTCTTGCCATCATAAAACTTGAATTACTATCCAGGGTGTAATGATTCCTCCACTGCATTGCTGTATCGATTTTCATTCCCTATGATCCAACTACATGGATCTGTTTTGAGCGAGTTGCTTTTTTAGACGATCAATCTAACATTAAAAGGTGATCATTCGATTGCAGTGCTTCTAGGAAATAAAGCATTTGTGTTGGAGTGAAAGCTTCTCAATGATGACAGTGACAAATGTCTTTTCTGGAATTAAAAGTTCACCTTTTCTACTGAAAACCACAAGATAGCAGGACCCCTTGTTTTGTTTAGTCAAGGTGGTGGACACACATACAACATCCTGTTGAGTGCCCTTCATAATAAGATGCATCCAGTTTATCAAAATAAAATTCTGTGTACTTGTAGCTTGTTTTTATCCCACTGACGAGCTAGAAGTGGCTATCGCGTTCATGCTAACTCACTTAATGAAACTATCAAGTAACAATCTTGCTTCGGTTATTCTTATAATACTTCTGGCTTGTCTTCAAAGCACTCAGTGTGCTGTCTGCAACAGGTAGCTGCTGTGCTAGCCTTAGTGCACCATGAATCCTTGCTTCATAAAGTACAATTGGACTAAATGGGTCAGGTAACAAAAGGAGGCTCTCAGCAGCTCTGCCATTAAGTTCAATTCAAACAGTTTTGCAATATTCTTAATTCATGTTCTGTCCAGTCATAAAAATGGTTATTTGTCATTAAAGAAATGCAGATGCAGCAGTGGCACGACACAGCGGCGGCAGTCCCATGCAGCCCACCACCACAGCTTCAGAAAATCTTAGGGGAAACCCTGCTAAGATAGCAGCGCACAGATGCTTTGTTGCAGTGTATTTGTATGATCTCAACCTTCTCATTTGACTGCTCCAGCGGTGGACAAGGGTCTGTTATACAAGTTAGACACGACTGGCTTCTAACCCGAGCAAGGTTGCTTATATTGCTCGCTTCAGTAGGTCAGAGGAGTGACTCAGCATGGAGGCATTGAAGTGGACTGTTAATAATTAGCTCCTGGTTTCTTGTCCGGGTGTTTTAGTAACTCTTAACTTGTCGTCCAGTGTTAGTGGATACAGCTCGGCCCTTTTGGACCATGCTGTGGTATCGGACGTGATGCAAAGCTGACCTTTTAACTTTCAATTCAATTCCATTCTTATTCAGCTCTTGTATGTAGCAGGTGGAGGACATACAGTGGAACTCATGTCGACATAACCAAATCCTGGCATTAGAGCTGCAAAAAGGAATCAATGTTTAATCGATTAATCAATTAATTGAATGAATTAATTAGTTGAGTTTTGGTATTTCATTAATCATTTTTTAAAATTAAAAATATGAAAATATGAAAAGAATTTGCGGTGACGGGAGTCGAGTGGCAACCAGCTTTGAGGCGCATTTACTGCACCTACCATGTTGGATTGTTGCTTAGGGTTAGGCCCGATCTCACGGTGGAAGCCGATCTTATCTGATCTTCAAAAACAGCCGATTCGGATCCTAAAGATCAGATCGGGACATCCCTAAAATGAATAATAGGAGAGTAAAGATGACTGTAAGTAGGGCCCTATGATGTCCGTGTTAACGGAATTGCATTACTGTTTTTTTGTTTTTTGCTTTGAATGAAACATTTTATTCACTTACACACAAAGCAAACACTCTGTGCTGGTAAAAATAAGTGTAAACTGTAAGAAACTGAACTCTAAAAAAATGAACACAGAAAAATGGGAATTTGGGATTTCATTTCCCAAAACTGATTGGCTGTGTAGCATCCTGTGGAATGGCTTGACTCGCAAGTGCCGGTCAGTAGAAAAGCCCGTCGAAGTTGTAAATATTTAAATCATTGAGTGACTATAGGTCCAAGTCCGCCAGTTAGTGAACCCTGATCTAGAGTCTCCAGTGAACCTAATGTGCATGTTCTTGGAATGTGGGAGGAAGCCAGAGATAAGCCACGCAGCTGTCATTTCGGAGTTGGGATTTGAACACTGTATAGAAAATACCAGGAATAAAGGTACAAGAAAGTGACTGTTGACATAGGAGGAAAGTAACTAATGACATTTACTTGTCTTACTCTAATTGACCCGTTCTGTAAGTCCTTTTTTAAAATATGTACTTGTTAAGTATGTTTTCACAGGATATAGTCTTGGGCCAGGGGCAGGAAGCATCTATCTTGTTAGTTTCACTCTCACTTTCATTGTGACGTACCAAATAATTACATCGCCATTGCAGCCCAGCACTTAGCATATCGTAGTCATGTCGCGTTCCAGATCAAACATCTTCATCAGGTCATACATGCATTCGTTTGCAGTGAATCTTAGAAAAGATCGAAAAATACTTCTTTGCCGGTATGGCTTGCGATTGAAGGCTTCTGTGCATACAATGTCAGGATGTTGTGTGATACTGCAACTTTGTATATCTGCCGATACGGTTATCGATCTAATTCCCTCTTTTCTGTTCTCTTGCTATAGTAAAATATTTGTATGCATGCACTTTGCTCAAGATAGACATTTAACAGCATGATGTTCATTTTGCCCCCCTGGCGGAAGAAAATTAATTTGCCCAAAAAATGACTGAAGTTTTGCAGTACGGCTGACATTATTGGAACTTTAAACACAGCATTTTGGTCGGTTCTCTCAGAATTGCTGGATCCAGGTAAGAAGGGTTTTTAAATGGTTGGATGGCTGCAGATGACATGCTGAAAGTGCAGTCAGCCTCTGCTGTGCATTGAATGGGATCTGCTTGCAGGGCATGTCCATCTGTGGCGACTAGCACAGACGAAATGTTTCTTGTCATGTCTTGTCACACCTGCTCACCGTGCGCTTTCCTCCCCCCAGGTGGGTGATATGGTGAAGGTGACCAAAATAAACGTCAACGGCCAGTGGGAGGGCGAATGTAAAGGAAAGTGTGGCCACTTTCCGTTCACGCATGTCAAACTGCTGGACCAGCACAACGCCGAGGACGAGCTCAGCTGAGAGTGGACTAGTGGGTGCAAACCGGACCCTCGTATTTGGACCCCGTTCTCCCCCTTTGCCTCCAAGGCCCGACGCCTCACACGTCTTACCTCCACCAAGTATACAGTAGTCTCTCATGTCGGGATGAACAACTACAAGACGACATGTTCCTGACAGCCCATCGGCTTCACCTCCTTCAATGCATAACAAAAAATCCTCCAGGCATTTTGTAACATTTCTTCCTCGTCATACTGTCACGTCTCTCACTCCTCACAGAACTCAGCCATGTCCTTATCTTGTTTGAGCTTGTGGATAATGATTCACTCCTCACTGACCTCCGTGTTACGGCCTGGCGGTAACCAGTAAAAATCGTAAAGATATACTGGTTTTGGCACAATGACAGCATTGATTCAGGGCTTAAGTTAACATAGTCACAATGTCCCCAAATGATCAGTAATGAATGAATGAATGAACTAAATGTAGGCCTGTGCTCAGGCCGGGTGTCTATAAAGGTGTACAGACTTGCCCTGGCAGAGGTCTGCACTCTACTGAATGTCTTCGGACTGCATGCAGTGGGCTCCTCCAGCAGCCTAGAGGCCGCCAACATTCGAACATACTGCAGCATGACGTCCCGCCTCTTGCCTTGTCAGCTAATGATAGCGTTTTGGCAAAGTTTAGCTGCCAACATCAGCTAGCAGAGAATAGCCTATCGTAACTACCCAGTCGGTTGTTTCTCTGAGACTGCTATTGTGTGTGTGTGTGTGCGCGTGCGTGTGTGTGTGTGTGTGTGTGTGTGTGTGTGTGTGTGTGTGTGTGCAGCCGACATGCATGACATTAACAACAATGTTTGTGCAGTCTAACTCGTGAAACTTTCTACAATCTATTCTTTTAAACCACTGATGGGTAGATGATGCTAACCGGCATTGGTGTTCTTATATTTTTTGGTTTAACAAATGGGATTTGGAGGGAGTTGCATACAGTCCCTTTAAAGTACAGTGGAACCCTTTCAAGTCGCCAATCAAGTCCTGGTCCAACGTGGTGTCTTATTACTAAAACAAGCTCACTTAAGTTGAAGTACACATACATGGTCGTTTTGTCGACGTCAAAATTTCAGAGCCACGGGTCATTTATGTGAGAAATCGGTCAGTTTCTGTCAACAGGTGTTGTGCTATTGTTAACTTCATCATCATTTTTTGCCAAAAACAAATTTGTGGTTGTGTCAAAATCCATAAATACCAAGTAAGAAGGGTGTCCGGTGCAACAGAAAAAGAATTTGCGTTCAAAGCTTTGGCATGGGGAAAATGACTTTCTCAGCCGTTCTTTCATCCTCCTTTCCGCAACTAACATTTAGATTTTGCGCAAATGGAGGAAAAGCATAAAACACTCTTTCGTAGGTTAAAACACGTTTCTTTATCATCGCAGATTGCCGCCAACCAAATCCACAATTCAGCCTATTCAAAGCAGGTTTGATTTTTATTTATCACAAGAATTTTGTGAACTTATGGTAGCAGCAGAACTCAACAGAGTCTGAAGGTCTGGTTCTGTGGTTCTGGTGAGCTTTTATTTCTTTTTATGTCTTTTTTATCGTGTCATTTGACATCCTTAGAATGTAAAAAGGTTGTGAAATGGCCCAGTAATTCTGATGTCACTCATTATCTGACTCATTCTGCTTAAAAAAAATAAGCAAACTTAACAGTAGCAAGAATTTTGGATGTGCACCAGCCTCTAAATGCCAAATGAAAATCCAATGTTTTCTATTGCAACATTATTATATGTTAACTAGGGATGAACTTTTGGCATTTTCCTGATGCACTTTGGGGAAAATGTAATAAAATAGGAATCAGATGAGACTGATTTTGTATCTTATTTTGGGAGGGATTGTAGACACTCTCTGACCTGATTGAACTTCTGTTCCTCCATTAAGTGGATTAATGTTACCCAAGGAACATCCTAAGATGACCAAACTGGATCAACAGCACCTCTGCTGGTTGCAACAAAGTACTACACTCATTTTGTTTGTCAATATCCATCCATTCCGTTTCCTATATCACTTGTCCTCGTAAGGGGCACAGTTGACGTCTTCATTCTCATCTGATGTTAATTGTAACATACTCAATTAGCCTGACGTGCATTTTGGGGGATGTGGGAGGAGACCAAAGTACCCTGAGAAAACTCACAAAGGCAGGGGAGCGCATGCACACTCCACAGAGAGACAGCTTCTACTACCCCATTGCGATGCCCTGTTTGATTAACAATCCAATCTAAAAATTGCCGCTGTGGAACCTGCTTATGTCGACCAACTAATCAATTCCTGATTAACCGTGTTTTTATTACTAAAAAGGCGCCACTTAAGTTGATGTCGACATACACGGTGCTTGGGTTTTGAACTGTTTCTAGGGAAAATGGTTCCGTTTTTGTTGACATGTGTATTCTTAACTTTATCATTTTTCAATGAAGCGTGAAAAGACCACAGCGGCATACAACTACTGTCTAGTTACACAGCATTAAAATGTGCACACAGTGACTTCCTGTTCAGTGCAAAGCAAGCTTCATAAGGAAGTCCTGACCTACGACAAAACTGCGGCAGCGGCTCTGTTAGAAATTAGTATAAAATATCATTTGAACGCAGATCAAAACAAAAATGTGCACCAAGCCATGTCAACAAAATGGCTGTAGGTTGAAAAATCATTTTCTCATCCATTCTTATGTGTCTGGACAGTCAGAACAATGTGCATGCAATGGCTAGTTTCTGTTACGTTCATAACAGCTTATGTCGACATAATTGGGTTTCACTGTACTAGTGTAACAGATTCCAGGCAGTGGGGCTGCGCACATTGATGAACCTCAAGAGCTGCGCTGGGCGTCGAGCCATCATTTAGCTCGATGCCCAGCCCTCTCAACCTTTCGAAGGACCCTGGTTCAAGCCCACGGCGGTGCAAGGGGCTGGCTGAGCTAGGTGGGTTATACTTAGAGGAGGATTCTGTGCCGTCAGATTTGTCCCCCTAGAAATAGACAGGATTTTTCCTGGAGATGAGCAATCACGTGTTGATAACCGGGCTTACCCCAAACAAACAGCGGGAGTAATATTTGAATATACAATATGATAGAGACCTGTATCTCATTTTAGCATTCACCCTCCCAATAGTAGTAATATTGGTGGTGGTAGGTGGTCATTTCTTGGATTCATTGTTCTTTGTAGTTTTCTTCACAACTGACTTTGATTGGGGGTATACATTTTACACACCTCTGTAGCACTGCATGTAATTTTTTCTTCTCATTTTTACTCTCCTCCCCCCCCCCCCCCCCTTCTTTCTTTTTGTGACTAAGACTTTTCATTTCAAGCCGCCAGCATTTCCGATGATTAGAAACGGCCAGTTTCAGTCCCTTCCTCAATTCAAGTCCTTCCAATCTGACAATCTTGATCTTCCTCACTCGTAATACACAGGCAGGACTGGATTGAAGATCCCGTTGTCATTCTGCGCTTGGGACTAGAACAGTTTGCAGATGTCGGTATCAAGTGCTTTATATCAGGAGAGGATTTTAAACTGAACGCACTTAACTTTTTGCATTCATGAACATGTTTTTTTTTTTTTTAATTCAACTCTGCTCTCCTTGACCTCATTTAGCTCTCAATAATCCTGAACATTCTGTCGGAGTTGTGACATTCACAGGCCTTTTTTAGAAGGGCATCAAAACCAATTGAACTGACTGACTTGTGACGCTGGACTACCGTATTAAGACCACCACCAAGTATTATACAAATTTATGGCAAGAAGCCACACATGCAAAATGCCACAGGGAACTGTCCATGTCAATTGTGTCATTTTATTAAAACACTATATTCTTTTGAGATTGTCATTAACCTTTTCATTTTCTGTAGCATGTGATGTGTTAAGATACTAGTAAATAAAGACTCATGAAAAAAATGCATGATTTGTATTAGAGCTCTTTGTAAACATTTTTTTCTGCTGAAATTCGGAAATGTCATACTTTGGATAACCTTCATTTTTTTAAACAGGCTAAGACCAATGCAGTGAGGGAAAAAACTATTTGAACCCCAGCTGATTTTGTAAGTTTGCCCACTAACAAAGAAATGATCAGTCTATAATTTCAATGTTAGCTTTATTTGAACACTGAGAGACAACAATGACAAAAAAAATCCAGAAAAATGCGTTTCAAAAAGAGTTATAAATTAATTTGCATTTCCATGAAGGAAATAAGTATTTGATCCCCTATCCGTCAGCAAGACCTCTAGCTCCCAGGTGGATCTTATACAGGTAACAAGCTGACATTGGCAGTCTTCTCAGCTCGTTACCTGTATAAAAGAGACCTGTCCACAGAAGCAATCAATCCAGATGCCAAACTCTGCGCCATGGCCAAGACCAAAGAGCTTTCCAAGGATGTCAGGGACAAGATTGTGGACCTACACAAGGCTGGAATGGGCTACAAGACCATCGCCATTTGGTGACAACAGTTGGTGCAATTCTTCGCAGATGGAAGAAACATAAATTAACTGCCAATCTCCCTCGGTCCGGAGTTCCATGCAAGATCTCACCTCGTGGAGTTTCAATGATAATGAGAACGGGGAGGAATCAACCCAGAACCACTCGGGAGGAACTTGTCAATGATCTCAAGGCAGCTGGGACCATAGTCACCACAAAAACAGTTGGTAACACTACGCCGTGAAGGACTGAAATCCTGCTGTGCCCGCAAGGTCCCCCTGCTCAAGAAAGTCCATCTACAAAGCCCGTTTGAAGTTTGCCACTGAACATCTGATTCAGGGGAAGACTGGGTGAAAGTGTTGTGGTCAGATGAGACCAAAGTTGAGCTCTTTGGCATCAACTCAACTCGCCGTGAGGAGGAGGAATGCTGCCTATGAGTCCAAAAACACCGTCCCCACCGTCAAATATGGAGGTGGAAACATTATGCTTTGGGGGTGTTTTTCTGCCAAGGGGACAGGACAATTGCACCGCATCAAAGGGAGGATGGATGGGGCCATGTACCGTCAAGTGTTGGGTGAGAACCTCCTTCCCTCAGTCAGGGCATTGAAAACGGGTCGTGGTTGGGTATTCCACTGTATAAACTTTTAAAATACAAGCCGGCGACTTGACTTAGTAATCAAGAGTCAATCGGAAACAACCTCTTGATGGTTTCAACATGTACAGCATGTGACACCAGTTCACCTACCCATTGCACTGTCTGGGAAGTAAAAAAAAAAGGGATATCCACGTACAAAATATTGTTCATAGTTCATATTGTATATCACACATCCGTAATTCATGCATATTCCGGGTGTCTTTTTCATTAAAAAGAAAAACTAAAATTCAATTTTGTAATTTGATGTGATCGATTATGCATTTGGATGTAGTTTTCAGCAAGTGAATTATGATTAAACAGTAGTATGTTCTTTTCTTCTTTGATTCTTTATTTCGAGCCGCACAAAATACGCATACAGACAGAAAACAATTTGGCTCGCAAAGGAATGGGAAGAAGAAAAGCTTATTTACACCCACCCCTTATTTGTAACACTAAAGCCCATTCCATTAACACAACATGCAACATGTTAACATTATAATTCATAACAAGATATTATACCTACTCACACGTGCAATAGTCATTACTGTACTTGTCTTATCAATACTAATGTGACATCACTCAATATTATACCATCATCATATATCAACATACCAATCATGTATCATAACTAAATGTTGGATTTACTGTACAGTAGATATCATTTTTATGCGTACAAGAAAATGTGGATTAATAAATAGAATGGGTATTAGTGTTGATGGTAATATTAATTAGTTTGGCTAGCACGTGGCGTGCATTAACAGAGGCCAAGAGCTTTCCAGACCTGCAACACCACCACTCTTGGCCAGGCGTCCCATGCTGTGCATTAAAAGAGACAAGATTTTGGAGGCATGCTGCATGAGAGTGAATGGCCTCCTGCAGCCGAGCCTCCACTTGTCTGCCCGAATCTGGTGATCTTATAGTATATGTCCCGTCCTGTCCATTAAGAAACAAGATTTTGGAGGTCTGCGGCAAGAAGGTGGATGATCTCCTGCTGCCGAACCTCCACTTGTCTGCTGAAGAATCTTTTGATTTTATTGTATGAGGAAACAATCCAACGGAAGACAAAAACATATTCACACTAGGTCAGCATGCATATCATTCCATGTATTAAATGAAAATCAGGATTTAGGTTGTTACATACCAATACAATAATGATAATATTATTGGTAATGATCATAATCAAGCAAGTAGAAGATGCATCCAAATAGAAGACCGTGTATTTATATTACATAGTTTCAATGACTTATCACCATCCATCCATTTTATGTATCCAATGTGAAATAAATGGTCATACAGTTAGTACATATAGAAGGAGATTCACATAGAACATGTTATCTTGGACTTAGTTATGAGTAATGACCCTTCTATAACAATAACTAATAGTGCCTGAAACACCAGTACCCAAAAGAACCCTTTCTTTGTATCTTGATTTAAAAAGATGAATATTTGCACATTAATGGTAGGTCCGCCCCTGCGTGTATCAACACATAGTCTGGCCCCCCGGCCAATTTTGTCCGAAAGTCAGAGTTGTGTTATAGCTAACAAAGTGTTTCGTACTTGGTAAACATTCTGGTTGCTCTTTTGTCACTCTGTGCTGCATTTTGTCTTGTTTAATTGCTTCTTTTAAATGTGCCAACCACGACCCCAAACCGCACTTTGGCCACCAACTGACGGATTTCACGCTTTTGCGACTTGCAGCGGCGCTAGAGATGAACCGGAAGTCTCGCCGGAAACACGGCCAAAGATGGGTGGATGCATGCGAGAGTGTTGCCTCCTGACCGTATCCGGTGGAAGCCGGAGTCGCATGACTTCACCCCGAAAGTCGGCGGCGTGTGAGATGAACGCAGTGTTTTACAGGCGTCATAAGTCTCAAAAATAGTTTTGGATCGTATTCGCATGGCAGATCCAATCTAATCCTCGGTTAAGGACAAAAATGGTGTGAGGATTGTGCGTGTGTGTGTGTGAATACCCGGATGTGCCCGGCCGCCATCTTTACTCTGTTCCCCGTCACCGTTCTGCCGGTTGGGCGGAGCACCACCACTCAACCCAGTGGGTTTGTAGGAACCGCTGACAGATTAAGCATTTTCCCCCTGTAAATTATTTGTCACTTTCGACAGTTCCCGACTTGCGCTTTTATTTACAATGGCTGACCGAGAGGATTTCGTTTATCAGGCAAAGCTCGCCGAGCAGGCGGAGCGATACGACGGTAAGAACACTTTTATGACCTGCTCGGAATGGGACATGCTCTCCGCTAGCTGGCTAGCTAGCTAGCTAGCCTATTTTACCAGAATGGGTGCTGTTCTCAGGGAGCATAATGTTAGCCGTCGGTTGGCTATGGCTGGGTCTGTAAATACCCCCACAAAGCGCGGACTGCTGGCATAGCCGGTAACAAACGTGAAAGGGGATTCATCATTAGTCCCCTAACTGTGCTAGCTTTAGCGAAAGGGCTCCAACAAAATGGCGGACCAGTAGAGCGTGAGCTGTCAGGAGTTGCCTCCCTGCACCACGGCAGCTCTCTAGTCAAACGCAGGCTCTCATAATCCACTAGTCTTATAATAAACCCAGCGCGGTGTTATTAATCACCTAAACCCTGAAGCAGTTTTGCGGCGTTGCGGAAAGTTTGCTACCTAAAGTACATTATTGTGCGCAAGGGCGAGCTGCAGCTGTTAACTCGATGGGCTGTTCCCTTTCCCGGTTCTCCCGGCTGCAGAGTGCGGCTCGATGGACGAAAAATGAGCCCATCAGCCTCCTCTCTCTAATGTGGTCCGCTCGCGTTCGACTGCCATACCATTACAGGTCTTTTGCGGTGGCTGTTTTTAGACGCGTGCCTGTGCTACAGGCGTGCGTTGCCCGGTAACGTTAAGTGAATGTGCCATGACTCACTCACGGGATTTGGGCAGCGTATTTAAAGAGCGATTGATGGTCTTCTAACTGCATGGCAACCTGTCTGGAATGCCTTCAGGTTAACACGGCTTTGTAGAATACGTTTCTAAACCCCCAAAATGGATCTCATTTGTCTTGTCTACAGGATGGACACTTTGTTAATTTCCAAGGGAATTTTCTGTATAAAGGTGTATTAAAGCCATACTCCGAATCTACTCTTGGGGATAGTATATACTCTGCATCTAGCGCATCATTTCTGCAGCAGCCTTAATCCAAAATGGAATAAATTGATTTACCCCCTCAAAAGTATGCACATAACATCACAAATTTATTAACAAAAACTAAAACAAAACTAAGAAATCAATTGTACTGAAGTATTCACAGCCTTTGCATAATACTTTGTTGATAATCCTTTGGCTGCAATTATTGCCTCAAGTCTTTGTGAATATGATGCTGCCAGCTTGGCACGACCTATACAGTACCTCTCAGGCGCCATGAAGTTGCACAATCATTTTCAGAGATGTTCAATCAGATTCAGATCTGGGCTCTTGCTGTCTAGTCAATTCAATTTACAGGTGTATTCTTAGTTTAAGCCATAGAAATTGTATTTTTATTAAAACGCACACGAGCTTAACTTTTCAGAACTGTGACATAGTGGTCGTTCTTGTTTTTTTTTCTTTTTCCCTTTGTAGCGTTCTTTCTCAAAATGCATTTATACCATCCCTTCAAGCCAAATGCTTCTCGTAAAGGTGTTCCTTCTTAGCAGTCATCAATGACATGAACACTGCAAAAAAGAACCTGAGGTCCTCTGCACTTGCCTCATGCATTTTTGTCTTAGACCTTCGTCTTTTGGAAAAGAAAACAAATTTACAGTTTCACTCATACTGTAAACAGCCAAATGCAGCACAACATTTTGGCAGAATTATTATTTTGATGAAAAAAATATCAAACAAAGTCGACGATCAAAAAGCGTTTGTTTACTCTGCTTTAGCTGAGGTGTTACTCCGCTGATTTCCGGATATGATACTTTGCTGCAACAATGTATTTGTCATTAACCATTAACTAAAAATGTAATTTTAAAATAATAATAATTTTATCTCCAAAAGGGGGAACGGCAATAAAAGTTTGGGAGCCACTGGACTATGCAGAGTTACAATGCCATTTACTGGTCGGAATTGTAGCAACAGGCTACACAAGCCACAAAGATGTGAGCAGATGGTGCCAACTATATGTATTTCTAGTTTGCGTCAAATGTTTCTGTGGTTGTCCAAATTTAGATGTGGTGGCCACCACAAAAAAATAAATATGCAAAACCCTGGATAAAGCTCTTTGAAAAATCCTGGAATTAGAAAATCAACATATTACACAGGGAGTTATCAGATGAAAAACTGTGTGTTAAATGAGTGTTATGTGTCTTCAACACAGAGATGGTGGTGTTCATGAAGAATGTGGCTGGGATGGATGTGGAGCTCACAGTGGAGGAGAGGAACCTACTGTCAGTGGCTTACAAGAATGTGATTGGAGCTAGGAGAGCTTCCTGGAGGATAATCAGCAGTATTGAACAGAGGGATGAGAGCAAGGGTGAAGAAGACAAACTGAAGATGGTGAAGGAATACAGGAAAACGGTAGATACGGATAAGGAAATAATAACTTTAAAAAAAAATCAAAGCACTTGCACGGATTTACCAAATGTGCCTCTCATTTTCAAAGTGTATGAATCTCTACTGATGTAAGATCACAAGTTCTTATTAATACACGGCGAGATGCTCCTGAACAGACTGCATCTGAGTCATAGTTGGCAAGTTTGCACGATCTGGCTTTCATGAAAGGAAATTAGAGCTGGCTATTTCTCAGGGAGAGGCCAGAGTGTGTCACAGAGCTGGGAGAGGCAGCTGGACGGCAGTCAATTGCTTACCGGGTAATTCAGCTGGAGCACTTTCATTTTACATGTCCAGTTTTTTAGGTGTGGCGACTATAGCCGAAAAAGTAGGCACTGCCGTTCTTAACTATTACCACACACACAGGCGCTTTTCTCCCTGACTCGTTCTCAGACATAGCACAAAACTTCTGGGTCGCTACAATATCAAGCCTATACAGAGGAGTTTGTTACAGCCTCATATAAAATCAATAATTCTAACCTAGCGAACCGGGAGTTGTATGTAATGTCCTGTGTTATTCGATTGTGAAGCCGAGAAGGTGTCAGGCTGAGCTCCTGTGTGCTTTATGGAGACAAATGCATTTGCTGATTTTTCTTATAGCGTGTCTGCATATTAAAGCAAACAGAGCTTTGGTATCGGAATTGTGTTGGCAAAGATCCAATTTCAGGTGTCGGAAGTGAGACTACTACATAGACTGCTTCCAATATAACTAAAAACTTGAATACAAGAAACTGAACATATTTGATGAGAAGACTAAATGAATCTGTTTGAGCTCCACTTTAATTGTAAATACTTTTAAATACTTAAATAGTAATAAACCTTAAAATACTAATAATAATACTTATTAGTATTATGGAGATGTATGTGTCTAAATTTCAAGAATAAAATGAGAAGGGAGAAAAATATTTGAAAATGTACTTTTTAGTAATATCAGAATCAGAAAACTTTATTGCCATTGTAAGTGAACAATTCACAAACTAGGAACTTTCTTTGGCGACTCAGTGCAACGTAGAATTCTAAATAAACATAGAGTATTAAATAAACATAGAACTAACTAAACATAGAACCCTGAGTAAAACGGTGAAATCACTGATAAGTAAAGGCATGAGAGTGTTTTTAGTGCAGGTATAAGGTGCCAAAAATACTGGTCATAAAGTGAGCATAGTGCAAATGTTATAAAGTGTTCATGAGTTCAACAGCAGCAGGAAAGAAACTGTTCTTGTGGTGAGAGGTTCTGGTCCGAATGGACTATATGCAGTGCTAGATGATAAATGCTTTTGCTAGGTTGTATAATGAATTAATTTTTAATCTTTTGTGGTAGGTTGAGGATGAGCTGAAGTCAATCTGTGGTGACATTCTAGATGCACTGGAAAGACACCTACTACCCGCAGCTGTGGCTGGAGAGTCTAAGGTCTTCTACAACAAAATGTAAGTGTATGTGTTGTACCGTAATTTTTGGTATACAAGACGCACCGGTGTTTAAGCCACACCCACAAAATGTAAGGAGAAACACATTTGTACATGCAGTATAGAAGCTGCATATTTCAACGTCATAAGATGGCACATTGTGGCGTGTACCGGTCCTTGAGGACCAGGCAGCTCTTTTTTTGACAGGAGGCAACCATGAGCTATGAGAATTGTGAATTGCAAATTCAATTAAAACATACAATACCATTGTCTCGTCAGAGAAAATATCAGTATATCTCCTGAACACACTACCCAGCCCTAACCTAATCAATATTGGGTTGATCAACAGTTTCTCAAGATTGATTTTTAAGCTCATCCCTAATTGCTGTCATGTTTCCTTTTGTGTACTTTCAGGAAGGGTGACTACTACAGGTACCTGGCAGAGTTTGCCACTAACAACAGCAGAAAGGAGGCAGCAGAGAATAGTCTAGTGGCCTACAAAAGTGCTACTGATCTTGCAATGACTGAGCTGCCTCCCACGCACCCCATTCGCCTGGGCCTCGCTCTTAACTTCTCCGTCTTCTACTATGAGATCCTCAACTCACCTGATCGAGCTTGCAGGTTCTTGTCGCTGTCTAGTGTTGTTGATAGTCTTATTTAGAATGATTTGATTCACATTTACAAAACAGTAGTAATGAATACAATTATTTGGTGATTAACCAAACCAGGTAGATTATATTCTTGAACAAAAAGATAGGCTGTCGCTACAGCAAGTTTTATCAAAACCATATGTAAGAAGTATATGCCAATAAAGTGCCCTCAATTGAACTCAGGTTGGCAAAGGCTGCCTTTGATGACGCCATCGCAGAACTGGACACTCTGAGTGAGGAAAGCTACAAAGACTCCACGCTTATCATGCAGTTGTTACGCGACAACTTGACACTATGGACTTCAGACATGCAGGGAGAAGGTAAGAAAGATTATTTTCATCTCTGAAAAACTGAAGAAAATGTCCATAACTTGCTGATGAACTATTATGGCACTTGTTACTTTCTACCTATAAAATTTAGATGTACACCACTAATGACTATTTTGATTGTGGACTGGTCATTGACAATTAAAAAAAAATCAACTAGTCATCAGACATCATGGGTGAATTTAACGTTTCTGGCTTGTTAAAGATTGTTAAACATTCATTGTATATTTTGTTGAACATTGCTGCATGTTGGGCTATTTCAAATCCAAAAGATAAATAATGATTCAAACCAAAGATATTGTGCCATTTTGTATCTATAAGCGCTAGGTCTATTTATACAAGGTAAAGGAGGCAGGCAAAGTTCACATACACACACTTCGCTTCTTGCTTCTGCGCGTTCCAGTCTGGTGCACGTCTATAGTCTTGTCTCTAGCCCTGGCAGATTCTTGGTCTTGCCCATGGTGATGGAGAGGTTTGATCAGTTTCTCTCTCAATTGAGATTAGGAGTACATGTTTTTTGGTTAACGTTGAATATTTACTCCACAATTTTGCCTTAATGGTGTTCATTTTCTGGTTAGCATACAGTATGGCTCACATCTTGTTGTGTAATCAATACATGGCATGCAAATCCAAGGTTTATGACTGCATGAGTCCAACTGTATTCTTAATGCAGTTTTATCTTAAAACATGGTAGTTTGCTAATACATGGAAGCAGGAAACAAAAGCCAACTCCATCACCCGTCTACGATGTCATCAACGGCTGACTCCATTTTTTTTTGCACTTAAAATTATAATTGTAAAAACATTAAAAATGTTTTGTTAGCATGGCGTTCTGGACGGATTTATTGAGTTTCCATAGTTTCTTATGGGGAGAATGTATTCGGTTCAGGTATGTCACTTTTATGTCACCCTTTAGAATGCACGCTGGCTGGCAGGGAATCAAATACTTATTTCTTTCCATCAACTTCAAATATGCTTTGGCTTAAATTTTTCAAATCAACAAACTCATTTAAACTGCAGTTTTTAAATGAAACTTTTTACCACGATATTAAGGGAGAAAAAATTTCAAAATTGACACGGTACTGTGTGAAAAAGTGATTGCCCCCTCTATTAAAACATACCTGAGATTGAGATCATCATCTTGCTGATCCCAAAGACCTTTGGGGAAATACTCTGTGGTACTCTGCTGCCCTTTTCATGCGGACAATTTCCGTTGGCACACCTCCACATTTTTAACCATGTAGACGGAGACACACTGAAAAAAATGGCATACGAGCAGGAGATCATTGCAGCTGAAGTACAGAAATACCGGCAATTATATCACTCGTCGTGCAGAGACCACCGGGACTTGTCCAACCCGCCGAGAAATATCATAGAGGGAAAAAGGGATGATGTGAAATACATCATCAAAAGCCAAACGATGCTGTGTAATAAAGTAAGCTCAGCAATGCTTTGGTTGGATTATTTGTAATGCTTTGAACACCTAGCTACTTTATAACCATAATCAATTCCATAAATTTATGTTTGTAACAAAACGTTTTCTTTTTTTAAACTGATCGGATCGGATTCTACAAAACCCTTATCAGTGACCCTTTTAGATAAGATAATTTACACGTGTACTGTAAGACATCATCAGTCCTTCTGTCTGATGTCTTATTAGGATATAGCATTATATGATATATCCTATTATAGGATTATGTTGAATGTTTTGAGGAGCTTTTTATTAACCATATTCAATTTCACAAAATCATGTTTATTATTGAAAAAACAACAAAAAAAAGGATTGGTTTTGGCTTGGATGCTGAAAAATGTGGATCGGGACATCCCTAGTTCATATCTTTGTAAAGGCAGTTTTATACTTACTGCGTCCGCGCATATTGTGTTTGCATATGTATATTTAAAGTGTTTGTTGTGGATTAAAAAGAGTGTTTTATTTCCAAATCGAAGCAGTCCCGTGTTGTGTCCCTGTCATGGTAAGATTTAAAGTTATTTTGAGCTGCGATTGCCTCGTGCTTTGCATCTCGCCTCCTCCTATTCAAAGAGCGAGTGGACCTTCTCTTCTTTTTCTGTCGCAGCAACAAATAAAAACAAGACGATTCCTCTTCTTCAAGAAGTAGCCGTGCAAGTGTGGCTGTGTTGGAAGTCGAGTAAACAATGGCAAAGTTCTACCGTGTGTTGTTGATATACCGCCCCCTTCAGTTTGGGAGCAGACACTGCACGGAGTATGAACTTACACAAGGTGTCTCGCGCGGATTTTCGTGCGTGAAGTATGACCCAGCCTTAAGGAGGTAACACATTAAATACTTCTATCCAATGCTATGTAATGTGGGAGCTCAACGGCATCTTGGCTCTGTCATTCTAAACCACCTCTGGAGATGTCTTCATTATGATGTTGGGATCTTCAGCACCTCGGCATCCGCTGGGAAGAGCTGGACGAAGTGGCCGGGGAGAGGGACCTCTGGGCTTCCCTGCTTAGGTTGCTGCCCCCCCGACCCGACCTCGGATAAGCGGAAGAAAATGGATGGATGGATGGATGGATGGATCTTCAGCACACATCTTTCTGTACAATATGGCCGCTACCTCAGGGTTTCGCCTAGGATTTTTTGAAGCTGTGCTGGTGGGCTGCCTGGGTGCCGTTGCAGCGTCTGCAATTTTTCTGTGACAAATAACAATTATTATTTATCCTAACTTAGATGCTTATTTTAGAGTAATATGAATACATGGAAAGTGAATTGTTCAGTAATATATATTTAGTTTGTGTTTTTGTGTGACAACATTTTAAATGACATTTATTGACAATATAATTTTAATATATTATTTTTATATCGACGTGCTGATGGCTCAGATCTTGCCGTTCCCATTCAGCTGACTTTTCGGGACCTACCTTTGATTGTTTGACTGTGGCTGTCTTTTTCTCGTGCTCTGCTTGTCGTTTTCATTTGCCTGTGGGATCTCAACATGTTTGTAGTTGTCCTGAACCTCTGCTATGTTAATAATAATAAAAATACATTTTATTTTTACCTCCAGCAGCTCCATATTGAGTTGGAGATTCCTGGTTTAGGGAAAAGTGCCGTATTTCCAAAGGGAGGGGATGTCCCAACCAGCCAAGTGTGTTCTCTGATTTTTTTTGAGCTTGCTGACGCCACTTTTCTGTCTTACAGGAGAGGAACAGAACACAGAGGCGCTGCAAGATGTTGAGGGTAACGCACCGTGAGATTTTGCCACTATCAGCCAACAACTTAACATCCCCATCCATCCCCCTCCTCCCACCAACTCCTCACACTCCTTGTCTTCTTTGTTCTCTACCCCATTCTCCTCCTTTCCTTGCCTCCTCCTCCTTTTGAGCCTCTGCTCCTCCAGGACCCAGCAAGGTCTCGGAGTCGACAACTTTATCTTTTCTTTTTTATTTTTGATATTAGTCCTTACATCGGTGAAAACAATACCACTTAATTCAGACAGGAAATACAATGTTAGAAAGATGAAAGAAAGCCCTCTTTTTGTTGTTGTTTTCTTCCTGGTACATGCGATTCCGGAAATGTTTGTTTTCATGATTGAATTTTAGTTTTTGCTTTTCCTCAATATTTGTATGGGTTGCTGGATGTATCGAGAATCTTTCTTAATGTAATTACAGAAATTAACTTTTATTACTGAAAATGTTGACATTTAGTTAATGGGAGCTGTTATCTCTTGTTTTTAGCGACATGTCATGTGAGTCGTTTTAACTTTTGGATGGGCACTTTGAAGAAGTACAAGTGCCCTTTTTGTGTTGGTATTTCAGAGGACAATGGCAAAATAATCGATATCCAAGTGGAGCAAGGAAGTGCTTTTACACAATAGTCATTCTGTTTTCTTCTGTAGTTGTCTTTGGACTGTACTTAGTGCTGAAATACTGTAGTAGTGCACATGCCTGAAAGTCGAATTATCACTAATTAGGAAATAATTCTGGTCATGGTACTTGTTTTAAAGACAAGTCCCTTTGGCTGTGCTCCTTCACAGAGAGCCCCAAAATCAACATTCTTTACTGCTGCTTCTCCCAAACTTTACACTAAAGTCTCCTTTTAGTTTTTCGTCACATTTCTGTTGCTTCTCTTTGTTGCTGCATTCTGTGTAACTTGGAGCTGATTTGTACTGCTGGATATCTGACTGGAGCCACAGACAGGGAATCTGTATTGTTTTACTGAAACACAGCATGGAATTAACATTAAACAATCTAAATTAAACACAAACTTTTGTGATGTTCCCTTTTCTCACCGCAAGGAAGGACCGCTTTCAAATTTGGATGATTTTATGGTAGTTTATTGTAAAAGAAACAAATCCAGTTAATTTGTATTTGACTGTAACAAGTACTTTCCTGGCATTTTGTATGATTCACATTTTCAATTTGCCAAAATGTTTCCTTTGTTCTTGTACAATATTGCGCATAACAGACTTTTTTACTCGGTTACGTTGCTGGCATCGCTTGTTCAACCATCTTGGATCACTTACCACACCAAATCTTGCGATACTTTAGTGTACACCAGAGATGTTCAAACTTGTTCCAGGGATGGCCACACACTGAAAATTGAAGGATGCAAGGGCCACCTAAATATTTATATTTAATTTAGCTACTTATATTTGTAAAGGAACATATATATGCTATGAAGTAATATATTTGTTATAGGTGAAAAGGCGTATTGTTACTCTGCTCTTTTTTTAATTCCATTTTTGATGTTTTTTTTCCCAAATATTTCAACTTCTTAAATACTTAAATACAACTACTTAAATACAAATTTTCTTTTCGTAATATTCCAACTTTTTCCCACAATATAACTTTTCACCTAGTTGAATTTTCCAAAAATGTCCCCCCAAAAATGTCTCATATTAATTTTTTTATTATATATTGATATATATATTTTATTAATATATATATTATATTTATAATATATATAATGTATATTTTATTAGTAACTTAATTTTTAAAAAACTTTTTCTTGAATAGAAGAAAATGGAATGGAATTTCAACTCCATGATATTAAACGACATTTTTCTTACTGGATTCGGACTTATTTCTGTTAGTGTTTTGTATTTTTGTTTTTTTGTAAAATTACTAATTACTGCTGATTTTTTAATTTTTGCTTTTTTGTTGTTGTTAAAATATATGTTTTATGTGTACTGCGGTTCAATTAAAAAACAGCTTTGCTGGTGTCCAACACTTTGGACACCTCTGGTTCGCACAATCATGTAAGGTAGTGGTTCTCAACTGGTTTTGCTGCGGGACCCACCATCACCTTAATATTTGCTTTGATATTTGATAATTTTGTAGGACTGTTTGCAATGTGGTGGCGCAGCAACTGAATAGCACAAACAATGCATGGTGCATTCACAGACACAAGTTCTTTGCATCACTTTTTTTTGCCCTGGCAAAGACTCGCAACCTACCGAAAACAGCTCCTCGACACACCAGCAATGCTGCAAGACGCAAACTCAAAAATGTTACACAAAGTACAGAAAATTACTTTGTTTTTCATCTGAGCTTTCGGAACAATTGAATAACGTCTTAGATCCTGCAGTTTCTGCAAGGTCACCGCATGAACAGACCCATCTGAAGTTTACTGAATGGAGACGTGTTCATTTTGGATGAGAAACTGAAGATGGGTCATGGATGGTTCTCCCAGCATGACGGTGACTCACAATAAGTTAGAAAAGAGTATCTAAAGTATACACCAAAAGCCTTAGAGAGATTATTCCTGGACTTTGTCTTACCAGAGCAACAGTGGGCAATATCAGGTGTGTCTGACCTGAAGACGGCTGCAAGGTTCAGATAATCCTCACACTAGAGTTGCTCAAAACCCATTTCAGCAACCTGCATACTGCACTTTACTGTACTCAGTAATTGCGTGCCTTAAGAGCACATTAGTTTGCATTCATTTCCCTCCAAAGGGTGTGTTGTGGTTCTAAGCCATCTAATCTGCATCTTCTGGCCTCCACTGACTTCCTTTGGAAAGTTTGCAGTGTTCTTGGGGGTTGTCACTGAAGTGTTGGTGCTCTGACCGAGAAAAAAAAAAAACGTTCGATAAAATATTGCCAACTTCCCCTCCTGCAAATAGCGTCGTTTATAAATAGCCAAGGTTATTTTCAGGTGACGTCTTTTCTCTGCGTCTGCAGGAGAAGTATCTGGTTACAGAACTCACTTGCCTTTGACCAGAATTTACCTGCAAATCCCAGCACATGTATGCTTCTTCCTGGTAAAGCATCCCACAGTTTCCAAAAACAAAGTTCTGGAACTACTCTTGACTGGATGAATAAGAGCTTTCACAAGCACTACTCTTAAGTAAGAATGAATATAACGAGTCCGAAGCTGTCTCAAATCCAATACGTCTGTCACTTAGTTTGTGTAGTGCTCTCCCTGATCCATTCGAATGAATCCCTGCACATTTTTTCCTACAAAAACGGGCTGTAGTTCCCGCAAAAGACATATCCCATGCACCCCAGGTCGGTAATCATGACAAATACATAATATTACTGATAAAAGGTACTGCGTACACGTACACAGTTTAAAAGCCCACATGTTTATGTCTTTATGCTTCACTGATGTTTTTTTCCCTTCAGGCATTGCCATTTTGCACTTGAACGCACCATACTGTGGTTACTTTGACACGCAAAGGATAAACGTACACTGTTTATAACTTCCCATTCCGTCTGTAGCGTCTCAAGTGAATAATGGCAAATGTTGATCCCAAGTGCGACTGCGCTATATTATTCCTTGTCTGAGTAGCTTCCTGTTGAGGCCATTGACTTGTGAGACGGCGCCCTCTGCTGGATTCATAGCTGCAAGCACTCTTATTTTCCCCCTGCAGATAGTGCCATTCAAATACTTCCTGTTTAAGTAAACATTTTTTAAAAGTGATTTGTAAAGCAGAGAATAGGACGGTAGTGATTGCCAAAGCACAAATAGGCAGGGATTTACTGCACAGAAGCACCCAAATTGGGGCGTCTGCTCCCTCACCGCCGTACTTACCTTTACACTTTGTCTTTTGAGTGCATAAGTGTGTGCTCACATTGCAAAAAGTTTTGATTTTTTCGTGCCCCGTCGAGTGCAACAAAACCGTGGTTTTCCATCGCAGCAGTTTTCGTATGATTCCGTTTTGTTGGCCACAATTTTGCCAGTTTTCATTCACTGTCTCGGTTATTGTTGAGTATTGCGTGTAACAAACCAGATTCAGAGGAATCGGGTGCCCAAACAAAGCACCCTACGCGTTGCTGAGTCACTGTCAATGTGTCTTTATATTGACTGCGACAGCGGAATAACCCGCCATGGGGCCAAAGAAAGTTGCAAGTGCCAGCAATTTGATAAATAAGGCGAGACACATGATAGAATCCAAGAAAGAACTCATCGTATAGCACGAATATGGCGCCGCCTCTTCTCCTCCCTCACGCGTCTTTAGGTAAAATGTTATGTTAAATGTGAATTCATCAATTGCATTCCTCATTTTTCATTATTTTGCATTCTTTTCCGCATGTAAAACTACAAGTACTCTAAATGTTTTTTTTAGGGGGGTTATATTTTAGTGTGTGTGAAACTGATTTGATTCAGGTTATTTCTTATTTGCCATGTTTAGTTTTTTTGTATGACCGTTTGGAACAAATCTGTAACAAAACCGTGTTAGTGAGAAAGAAGAACAGCAACTCCTGCTGGATCAGGTGGGGCACCGCCCCTGAGGCATAATGCAGTTTTATAATGATACACGTAAATTAGCTTTCTGTCCTTGTACTTCTTTTTTTTTTGTACTGACTATCCCTTTGCGTTTAGCAACAACTCCGTTTATCTCGGATAGCCGTTTCAGGCTATGTGTTGTCATTTAAAAATACACTCAAAGCAGTGTGTGTGTGCGTGTGTGCGTGTGTGTGTGTGTGTGCGTGTGTGTGTGTGTGCGTGTGTGTGTGTGCGTGTGTGTGTGAAGGCCACAGTTTTCCTGTTGATGCCAGGCTGCCAGAAATGCCTCCAGTCGGGGTCACAGGTCAAAGGATGTGTGTAAATGTTATTTCCTTCCTCCAGCACTGCGCATCACAGACATTCAGTTACATAACATTTCCAGCGACACGAAGCATTTGAAACATCAGTTGGGTTAGCGACTTTTTAAAAATGCAATTATGCCACATAAAGTAATGTTTTTGCTTGTATTAGGAGAAGGGCGATACTGCAAATTGTACATCCTGGTATCGGTACATTTTTGAGATTATTGAATTGTTTGGTGATTTTGCCTTTACTTTGTTATTCATGATTATGATTAAAATAGAAATGCCAATGCCATCACACTGGTGTCAGTGTTATTAAGACATTCTTGAAATACACAGTACTGTGTACTAGAAAATATACTGACTTAGTACTTTCTCAGACTACGTTTTAAGTTTCTAAAAGTTTATCAGTATACTTTTAAAGTTAATTTTAAGCTTGCAAAAGTATATAACATGCACACTCATCTATATGCTATCAAGTTGGTATATATGACCTTTTTTGCACTGCCCATGCCGGCGTGTGAACACAGGACCATTTAAATGGGAGACCATTGGGCCACGCTGGTTTCCAATGAAAGTACACTTAACTATATACTGCCATTGTACTAGTTATATACTTTGAGTCCCTACTTGTAGTTTTTATAGTATATTTTAGGTATTTTATACTTTCCATCCATCCATCCATTTTCTTCCGCTTATCCGAGGTCGGGTCGCGGGGGCAGCAACCCAAGCAGGGAAGCCCAGAGGTCCCTCTTCTTGGCCACTTCGTCCAGATCTTCCCAGCAGATGCCGAGGCGTTCCAAGGCCAGCTGAGAGACATAGTCTCTCCAACGTGTCCTGGGTCTTCCCTGAGGCCTCCTACCGGTTGGACATGCCCTGAACACCTCCTCAGAAGGCGTTCGGGAGGCATCCTAACCAGATGCCCGAGCCACCTCATCTGACTCCTCTCAATGCGGAGGAGCAGCGGTTCTACTCCGAGTCTCTCCCGGATGACAGTGCTTCTCACCCTATCTCTAAGGGAGAGCCCAGCCACCCTGCGGAGAAAA
>QODF01000093.1:838800-863549 GCA_024372805.1 Oostethus manadensis | reverse complement strand
GATAGATGGAAGCATGAATTCTACTGTCTAGCAAAAAATCCTGAAGGAGAATGTCCGGCCATCTGTTGGTCAACTCAAGCTAAAGCCATCTTGGGTGCTGCAGCAGGACAATGACCCAAAACACACCAGCAAATCCACCTCTGAATGGCTGAAGAAAAACAAAATGAAGACTTTGGAGTGGCCTAGTCAAAGTCCTGACCTGAATCCCATTGAGATGCTGTGGCATGACCTTAAGAAGGCGCTTCATGCTAGAAAAGCCTCAAATAAAGCTGAATTACAACAATTCTGCAAAGATGAGTGGGCCAAAATTCCTCCAGAGCGTGTAAAAGACTTGTTGGAAGTTATGGCAAACGTTTGATTGCAGTTATTGCTGCTAAGGGCGGCCCAAGCAGTTATTTGGTGCAGGGGCAATTACTTTTTCACACAGGCCTATGTGGGTTTGGATTTTTTTCTCCCTAAATAATAAAAACATTCATTTAAAAACTGCATTTTGTGTTTACTTGTGTTGTGTTATCTTTGACTAATATTAAAATGTGTTTGATGATCAGAAACATTTTGTGTGACAAACATGCAAACGAATAAAAAGTCAGGAAGGGGGCAAATAGTTTTTCACACCACTGTATAACTACAATTTATAACACTCATTTCGGTTCCGGCATGACAAAAATGACAACAAATAATTGAGAACCACTGCATTAATGTAACATTCCTGACACCCAGTGACCAGTGTAGAATACTACATTTTACTTCTTTGGCTACGTCTTCTGAATGCCTTCGATTTGGATTTTTGTTCATTCAGCCTTTTTATGCTTGAAAATACTTAATTTGGGCCAAGAATAGGAACATTTCTCAAAAACTAGCTCTAAAAATAGAATCCACGTGGGATTGAAACCATGTCTCCAATGGGCTGGTTTGGAGGACAGCTGATGTCTGGTATCTATTTACAGTATCAAAGGAATGAAGGGGAGTGGGATTGATGTAGAAGGTGCAGTGTTGGAATGTGTGTATCATGAAGTGTGTTCATGTGTGTAGTTTGGAAGGTGTGGAATGTCTTGGAGTTGGGATGGGAGGAAACGACAAAGAAATTCCAGTAAGTTGCCTCATTTTTTTTTCCCCGTCCCGGCATTCCTCCAGGGCCAAGTCACACTGTCTGTCTGAATATGTGTGCAAAGATTGTGTGTGCGCGTGTGCGTGTGTGTGTGTGTGTGTGTGTGTGTGTGTGTGTGTGTGTGTGTGTGTGTGTGTGCGTGACAGAGAGAGTTTTTCATGCTGAATCAATCACTCCACCCTCTGGCAATGTCCTGCATTACAGTCTAGCTTTGGTATCGACAGCAGAATGACCCATTCAGGTCACCTTCATGGACACCGGATACGTAACACTAAATACTGTCCTGATGCATGATGAGTTGAAAATACATTTTATGGAATACATCGCACACTCCTTTGGAATCATCATGCAACCGGACAGTAAGATTGTGACCTGTCTATGTATTTTTTTAGGAAATTTATTTTCATATCCAAAGTGTCTATCACAATTCTATTTATCATGGAGGTGATTGAATTACTGGACTTCTAGTCATGGGACTGTGTTGTTTGGGCATGACTGGAAATGTTGGTATCGACCCCATACCACGTAAATAGAGAGCCGCTATGGCTGGTACGGATTGAGAATTCTTTTGACATTTTTTTACTTTCAAATTTGGAAGATCATTGTATAAGTCTGTGATTTTGCCTTTGGAAGGAAACCGGAGTACTTTTGCCAATCCACGGTGATGCTGATATGACTTGAAGATGGTATATGATATGATATCAATGAATGCACCAATACTCAATTAAATATCACTCACTTTACAAAAGCTCTGTGGTGCATTTTTACAAGATAACCAAAGGATCCTTGAATGCAACATCACAGGTCAGTTAAATAGGGATAGGGGATATTGCAAATAGTTGGATCAACCCAATACCAAGTCAATACAGTAGACCCCCGCTGTTCACGTGCGAATGGCAAAAAGTGTGAGGGTATGCCCATAAAAATGGGATAAATTGGATAAACTTTGAAGTTTACTTTTATCTCCATTGAAGATGTGGTTCTTGCCAAAGACCCGATGTGACCTGAGCTCAGTCTGGAGACATCCCTTTGTGTTTTTTTAATTTAATTGTGTGTTTTTTTTTCTTTTTTGCTTTTTTCGTAGCAAAATATCCCACAGTGGAGACAAACAAAGTTGCAATACCAGCATTTCCATAAAAAGATTCAAACACCTTTGAATCCAAGAAATGACTCATGGCAAAACACAAAGGTGTTGGTCTCGCTGCTACATCCTGCATTTGGATGGATCCGTGCTCCCGTGGTGTCGAGGGTGAATGGTTGATTAGATGTTGGGGGTAAAAGAAACAGCAGTCATACAAGAGTTGCTGGGTGTTAGAATGTCGGTGGAAGTGCTTCGCTGTCCTTTGGTGAAGGAGAGGGAAGGAGGAAACGTTCACGCTCCTCCCATTGAAAGTTTTTAGGAAGTTCTGACGCAATCATGTCATAAAAATAAAAAAAAGCAACACTACTTATCACATTTACCTACGCGAGACTGACAGTGAGGCGCTGCCTGTCGCGTGAAGTCCAGGGAAGGAGTGGGCGGGTCGAACCAAGTGTCCACACTGTCGATGTTCGAGACGTGAGTGTCATGGATGCGCCATTCAGCCATTGTGGCTACACTCCTTCCCCCTACTTGCCCGAGCTGCATCAGGAGTGCTCGACAAAGACTCGGGTTTCTCTACTCACCCACACCGACCATCCACAGTCCGGTTACCGAGCTTGATGCTCTTTGTAACTCTAGTGAAGGGGTGTCCAAATGCAGCCCGGGGGCCATTTGCGGCCCACGGCTTCTTTTTTATTTGCCCGGGGAACAATGTAGAAGTAACATTGGGGAAGAAAATGGACAAATACAACAAAAATACAGACTAGAAAGACAAGAAATGTTACTAATACTAATAAATAATAATAACACAAATCTGTGTCCTGAAATGATCCATCAATCCATTTTCCATACCGCTTATCCTCATTAGGGTCGCAAGGTATGCTGGAGCCTATCCCAGCAGACTTCGGGCAGGAGTTCTGAAATTAATTTTTACTAAATAATAGTTTTAACCAAAAATACATTTTCTACACAATCAAGTACATATTTTATTATAGTGAAAAATGTCAAAGTGCCCGCATCTTTTGATTTTTCAGTCTGCAGCCCGTGGTGAAAAAAGTTTGCCGCCAATGGACAACTTCATTCATTCATTCCTTTTCTATGCCGCTTATCCTCATCAGGGTCCCAGGTATGCTGGAGCCTATCCCAGCTGACTTTGGGGCAGGAGGCAGGGTACACCCTGGACTGGTTGCCAGTCAATCGCAGGGCACACTCACACCGATGGACAATTTAGAGCCGCCAATTAACCCAACATGCATGTTTTTGGAATGTGGGAGGAAAAGTATGTGAGAAAACCTTCACACAGAGAGATGCCCAATGGAGGTTCGAACCCAGGTCTTCCAGATCTCTTGACTGTATGGCCAACATGCCAACCACTCAACCACCGTGCGGCCCTCATTTGAAATTGAGTGAGTAAAATTGAGGTTCCCATCACTAGTCCATACAGATGGTGCTGTTGATCTCGGCTGGTTACAGTCATGATGAGATCAAAATTTTATTTGGTCATTTGTGTGTTTATTTTCTTTGATGATATTGTTATATTTTTATATTATATTCATATACAAACCGATTCTAATTCAGGCCGCACGGTGGTCGAGTGGGTAGCACATTGGCCTCACAGTCAGGAGCATCTGGGTTCGAATCTCCGTTGGGCATCTCTGTGTGGAGTTTGCATGTTCTCCCCGTGCGTGTGTGGGTTTACTCCGGGTACTCCGCTTTCCTCCCACATTCCAAAAACATGCATGTTAGCTTAATTGGTGACTCTAAATTGTCCATAGGTATGAATGTGAGTGTGAATGTTTGTCTGTCTATATGTGCCCTGCGATTGGCTGGCGACCAGTCCAGGGTGTACCCCGCCTCTCGCCCAAAGTCTGCTGGGATAGGCTCCAGCATACCCGTAACCCTAATGAGGATAAGCGGTATAAAAAATGAATGATTGATTCTAATTCATCCATCCATTTTCTATGCCGTTTATCCCCACGGATACTGCAGCGGCCATGCTGGAGCCTACCCCAGCCGACTTGGGACAAGAGGTGGGGTACACCCTGGGCTGGTCGCCAGTCATCTGATCGACAAAGTAAAGGCAAAAAACATCACACAATCATTCAAGGTCAAGTAAGAAGTAATGGTGTTGATATCGAAAACACTAGTGCGGTGGATCCCCGAGCAAATTGCAGATTTTTGTCAACAATATTTTTTTTCCTCAGAAAATATCTCGTTCATCGTAAGTTGCTAAGAACTTATGAACGTGTGATAGTATGAAAAGCGGGCATCTACGCTACTAAGTTGGTATTGAGTGATATCAAAATGTCACCCTTAACAGGCTTCCTGTAAAAAAAGGTACTTCTTGCAAAAGTTGTGCTGTTTTTCAATGTATGTTTCATTTCAGATTGATCAACCGCAACGCTTTATTGATGGCATGGGGGGGGGGGGAATGTAGCGTTTTGGTTTGTGTCATAAGATTTGTGCACAACTCGATTGAACCAGAGCACATGGAATTATCGGCTTGCAGGTGTTGCACTTTCAGCCGAGGCTGACGTGCGCGCGTGCACCTCGTAACACGCAGTGTGACGTGGCGGGCGTGGTGACGTAGTGCTCGGCAAGGGCTCCTCCCACATCCTTGTAAAACATGCCTATTCGCTTAAATGGGATCTTGACAAAGTTCAAGTCACAAGTATCGGTATGTGCATAGGCAACACCGGCCGCGTGTTTGCTTGGTATCGGAGAGACAACCAACGCTGTCAGTATCGCCCGCCTCTGCTGTGGGTGGATCCACCGGCACCGCTGTCAGACACCAGGCACTGACCGTACCTGTTTCCGCTGGCGCCGGGTTAGTTGGTCACACGGAGCCGGGCTGAGGTTGCCGAGGAGCCAGTACACGAGGACGCCATCGCCGTTGACTGTGCGGGTTGAAGGTAGGCCACGTGCGGTTGTCTTCAGGTGTCATGGCGGCGGCTAACGGCGACGGTGGTCGGTGTAAGTCAAAGTGTCCTGCCTGGGTTAGAAAACGTGGGAATCGCTCGTTTGTTGACTTGGGTGAAGTCGTTTCGAGTCGCGCCGGACACGGTGGCGTGCTTGCTGGTGTGGGCTGACTGAGAGACGCGTGGGGGCGGGGTGGGGCCACTCCGTGCCGAACTCCGTTTAGAACGAAGCACTTTTAGTCTCCAAAGTTTGGAAGTGACCCGTTCTAACCGCCAAGCCACCGCTTTGCGGGGCTGGTGAGAATCCGTTAGACTCGACGCGTCGTTCGGCGGCCAGCCAAGACGTCAGCATGGAATCCCTTTCGAGTTATTTCGACGTCGACTGGAAACGTCCCTGCTATTTTGTCACAACAATTGTTTGCGGCACGTCAGCGCTCGCGCGCCGATACTGTATGATCATTGGCAGGCTACTGATGCCGATGCGAACGATATCCCAGTTGTGTGCCAATAATCTTGGTAGACCGATACTAAAAACATCGTGCCGTGGATTTCTTCTTCTTCTTCTTCTTCTGCGCAAATGCATCAAATACAGAAATGCTTGCGTGTGACCAAGACAAGAAGTTGTTTATACATAATAGATTTTTAACATTATCTGTCTCAGTTAGGATAAACCCGGAATAATGCATTGTAATTCCGGATTGTTCACGTCTTTGCAAGGGGCTTGACTTGCTCAATCGGCAGGAATGCATACTTATTTTCCCCCATGGAAAGTGTCACACAGTGGGTGAGAACAACTTGTCAGCAGCAACCTGTTCATTTGTGCAAGGGTTGCAAAAACAAGCGAGGCGTCTGGTTGCCTGGCAGTGCAACACGATTACATGGCGTGGAGTGAGAAATCTGCTTGCATTGGGATGTGTTTAAGTATAAAAACATCTGCAGAATATAGTAGGACCCATACTGCGATGTGGTCACATTGCACTTGGTGGATGATGCACGAGAGAAGTGTGGAAAAAGCGATGGCACAGCTGGGAGGGAGCGATGTGGTCAATGTGCTGCTTGGAGCAGCTGACCTGTTACCTCAAGGTCATCTGGAGGACAGGGCCTACTTTTATTGCGGAGGCCTCCTGCAGCTGTTACTTACAGAGAGAAGTAAATGAGCTCGACTTTTCTATAAATGTGATCTAATCCTCTTGAAATGACAGCCACTGCTTGGATGTTGTGGGATGCGTGGCGCTGATAGGAATGTTGTACATTTCAGGCGAAACACATCTCAGTCTGTCGCGATCAATACCTCTTTCAAACGCTTTCCGCTGTGTTGCATACCCTCTGGTGAGGTTTCCTTCCACTGGGTTGCTTTGGCACAGAGGCTGATTTTTTTTCCCCCCGTCGTAATGAGATGGTTTTTGGGTATATTTTTGGTCTGTGACAAAGTTGTGGGTTTTCCCAGATGTCTGCCTGCTTCTACACAGTAAGATGTCTGCTTGCCCTTGCAAACACAATCACCAAACAGCTTCTTGCAAAAGTAAAACAAATGTAGATTTATCTATCACAAAGATTTCTGGCATTAGTTTGTCATGTGATATATTTAGGTCTGTAAAGAATGACTATTTCCCCTTTTCTACCATATTTTACCCTTCTTTCTGTCTTTTTTTATCTCATGGAAAAATAATCTTCTTTGGACAAGAAAAACTGAGCTTTTTGGTTTGTGTCATAACATATGTGCAACGTGATTTCATGTTTTGAAACTTAATTAACAACAGAACATGAAATGATTGACTTATTGGTGTTAAACTTTCAGCCGAGGTTGACGTGTGTGCACGTTTCTCATAACATGCTGATTTAAACATTCACAATCTTTTTTTGGGTAAGTGTGCGTTGATATCAAAGATGATATGCACGTCATTGTATGTCTAATATATCATTATATGGATGAACAGAGACGTTACAGGGTAAGGCATCGTATGAATGTGAGCAAATGTGGTTCTGATTCTGTTTTGAATCTGGTTTCTAACCATTCTCAATCCTGATTTTTAACATTTTTTTTCCCAAGAGGCGGCGTCAGGATCATGAACGTTTGCATGGTTTAAATAAGGACGCTAAGTTCTCCAGTTCTTTTGGGATGAAATGTCTAAACTTGTCCATATGAACTTTTTATTAAACTTTTTGTGAGTTTCTCACTGGATTATTTTCAACCAGAATGTAAACATCAAACCCATTCATCTATCTATTTTATGTACCACTTGTCCTCACTAGGGTTGCTGGTGTACTGGAGACTATCTCCGCTGTCTTTTTGGGAGGTGGGGTACACCCTGGACTGATCACCAGCCAATACATATCAAACAATTGTACTTGAATATAAATATTATAAATATAAAATATATATTTTTTTCCACAGCAGCACACATGGATCAAAAATATTTATTTTTAAAAACCTTCTGCTACCAGAGAGGGTCCATGGAAGGTGGGGAAATGTGGAGGGAGGAAATGAACCTCCAGCATCCCAGGACTGGTGCCTGGAGGTTGGCCAGAGCTACACCTGGAGCACACCCAGCGAGGCTCCAGGAGTGGCAAGGATGTCTAGTACCGGGGAACCAGGCTTCATGCAGCCTGGAAATGGCACGGGGACCCTGGCTGCAACGCCAAAGTGTTCCGCCTGTAGCATACCCAGTGAGGCTCCAGAGAAGGTGGGGTAAGCTTAGTGATGGAAGGGGCTTTATGCAGCCCCTTCGATTGTGTTAAGGGCCATTACACAGACCTAGCGAGACTTTGTGGAAAGTGGGGAACATCGGCTGGGTAAGGGGCTTCATGCAACCCGGAAATGGTGTGTGGAGTAGAAATGTGAGGTGTTCCGCCCGGAGCACACCCTGAGAGGCTCCAGGGGAGGTCGGGAAGTGCAGCGGAGAACTGGACATTCAGCCCGCCGGAAATAGTTCCTGTAGCCCAGCCAGAACTGTGAATAGAATCAAAATTATTTTTTTAACAATCTTGGGAGTATCAGAATATTAGTCCAGGTTCCCATCAATGCTCAAACTTGATGCCCAACCCTAATAATGCACGCCCGTGTCAGCTGTGGTTGCTTTTTTCAGGCTTTTGATTTGCCAAAATGTGCATGACAGCTGGTGAATTTGTTTTCATGTGGACAGAGATGTTTTTTTAAAATTCACTCATGAATGGGTTTACTTTTTTGTACAGCAGAGTGGGGGAATTGATTGTCATGACAGTAAGCCTATACATAAGGTAATGTGATCCAACTCTCCTTAAGAAGAGAACTGCTTTTTCTTGCTTCTCCAGAAAGGTTGAAGTGCTAATAATGTTGCAACATCACAACCAGCAAGGGGAGGACAGCAACAGGAAGCTTGAGTTGAATGGCAAAAAAGAGCATAAATACAAGATGCTTTGATTGTTGTCATGTGGGCGTGTTTGTTCAGTGAGTATTGCGTCCGTGTACACGTGTACAAGACTGCATGGTAGATGTTGGCTTCTGGAGTTTTTCTCATTTCTTTCCCACATCTCAAAGCTAGTCCAGTGTTACAGTGAGCCCCACCCTACTAGGAATAAATGTTAAGATTTAGTGCTTTCGAGTCAGTATTGCAGTGGTAACTGCGGCGGGATTGGAAATCACCCTTGAGTTGAGTCCAAATCCACACTGGCCTTGTTGCCATTTTAGGGCATGCGGAATTTGGGAGGTTTTTTTCTCTATTTGTGATCCCGTCGGCTTCAATGTTTGATCGACAGAATATATTGTTCTGACTGACTTTTAATTTGTAATGCTCATGTGGAAATGCATTTAAATATGTTGGCTGTCAAAGTAAAGGGGAGACTTTGATGGTTATGGTAGATTTGAAAATGTTCTAATTGTATTTTACAGTTTGTTCTCTGTGTATCTTTCCTGGCTGTGTCGGCTTTGCTGTTTGTCAAATCCTCATACATGTAGACATGGTCCTTCCAGGATTCTTCCCTGTGTTAAGAGCTTATTATATAAGCAAATATGTCAGACAGATATTGTTGTTACCATTGCACAGCGGGAGGCATCTACTTCTACCCTCCTTGATTGAAGGGAGTTCACACTAGTCGCTTTGCTGAGTTACCATCCATATCAACGGTCTCACGTCTTGTCTTTGTGGCTGCCTTGGCATATGACACTGGTTTAAGGGGCGCAGTGACATCATTCATGCGGGTGTTTTGCTCCAACTCAACCATTGTATTCTTCATTTCTGACATGGTGTCTTCTTTCTCTGTATTTTGTATTGAGCTCCTCCTTTATCAAAACATAAGCCTGTAGAGGTATTTGTTCGTATTTGATATGTCCTAAAGCAGGGGTGTCAAACATATGGCCCGTGGGCGGATCAGGCCTGCAAATGTATTTAATCCGGCATGCAAGATGATTTTGTTAAGTATAAAAATGAGTTTCAATTTTTCTATAAAATAAAATCAATGGCTGTGTTAAGCAAGCAAACTGTTTATACCGGCAGAGCAGGTTGTTGTGATGATTTACTTGTCATTGGTGGCATTTATTACAGCTTTTACTTTTAACATTATGTGCTCATTGCCACAATATGCCTCTGTCAAAAAGAGAACGGTGAATGCATTGCAGTGTTTCCACAAAAAATGTGTCAGGAGGGTCTTACTATGCATACACAAGGTACACCAAAAATACAGTAGCTACTGAGGAAATATTGAAGAGCTAACGAGTAGTGGTTAGGTAGGTTCATTCCTCATTAACAGCTGTCATTTTGTGTGCCTTATTGTGGTGTTAGGGAGGGCGGAGAAGAAAGAAGGTGTTGGCGGGTCTAAAGAAACCGTAGTCTGTGTTTACTCACAGCCGAGACGTCAACATTTTCCTCCGTGTGGCACCTGAGCTGAAATGAGTTTGACAGCCCTGTCCTAGAGAGTCTAAAGGATTTTTCTATGAAATCTTGCCTCTCTTGTATATCTGTGTCCTGGGACTCCTTGTTCTGGACCTCCTCCTTCTGTTTCAGTACTTAAAGTTGTAAACAACCTGTTAATCGATTTATTAATAGGAACGTAACATGTATTGTAGGAATCTGCACCATGTTCCTTTGCCATAACCATGAAATGGTAGCCCCATACGTAAACTACACCCTGGACTGGTCGCCAGCCAATCACAGGGGATACAAACAGATATTCACACTCTAATGGACAATTTAGAGTTGCCAATTAACCTAACATGCATGTTTTTGGAATGTGGGAGGAAACCGGAGTACCCGGAGAAAACCCACACACGCACGGGGAGAACATGCAAACTCCACACAGAGATGCCCAACGGAGATTTGAACCCAGGTCTTCCAGATCTCTTGACTGTGTGGCCAATGTGCTAACCACTCAGCCACCGTGCGGCCCTAACTGAAAACATATTAAATGAAAAGCAGGCTGTCAGGCAGGCTATCGGGTGCCTTGTGTGATTGGGGCGGGCTACCTGGTCCCCCCGGTTGTGACCCCTGCACAAGATGGTTGGGGATACACTACCAGTCAAAAGTTCTATAACACCCCAATTTGTCTAGTTATTTGTTGCACTTCTAGTCGTTAACGTCAATTGATAGCTTGAAATGGTTCAAAGGTAAGTGGTGAACTGCTATAGGTTAAAAAAGGTAAAGTTACCCAAAACTGAAAAATAATTTTATACAAAAAGCCCTTTTTCAGGTTCCACAAAATGGGTTAAGAATTTAAAGCTGTTTTGCAGAAATGGAGGTGGATTGAGCCTTGACAGTTGGTGCAACTATTTCCTATTGGGACTCCCAAGTTTTATGGAGTATTTACTACCTCCTCTATTTGCATAAAGTCAGTGTTTGGAACACACTGTAGTATTATACCCTTATGAGCATCAATTGAACTGTACTGTACTGCAGAACAAAATGTGATCCTACAAAAATGTCAAGAAAAAGACAACAATGGAAGAGAGACAGACCATGTTAACACTTGCAAATGTAGGGTTTTCCTACGGATAAATTGGGGCGTTCTAAAACTTTTGACGGTAGCATACATAATTCATCTTTTTGTGGGGTCTTTGTTTGGTGCTGTGCCGTCAGATTTTTGTAATGAAAAATACGTGCCTTGGCTCAAAGGTTTGAAAACAGTGTTTTATAACTTGTATAGCTTTGATTAAGCTAAATATGGCATGACTGTCTATACATGATCTGGCGTTTGCAGTTTTTGTTTACTCTATGAGCTAACACGCCTTTAAGTGTGCGTGCCACCGGTTTTGACATTCTCCATCATGATTTCTGTTGGTATTATAACATTGTACCGTTACTGTCAAAGTGTTTGCATTAGTCTATGCCTCAGCTATGCTGTGCATGTGCACGTGTTTAACTATGAATTTGTCACAGTATCCCAACGTACTGGACTTAAGGTGTTAAGTGGGCCAAGCACCGCGTGAACGGCCTCCATAGTTTCCAAAGAGCTAGAGAAATAAACTCTATCGTTTGGCAATCATTGACTAAGGCGTTATCTGCACATCTAGAGATAGGATTCCCACACTCTTGATTAAGCTCTTCTTATCGGACAGATGATATCGGCACTTTATTTTAGTCCCGACACTGATACTTCCTCCTCACAATGTATGTCAAGTCTTTGAAACTTTATTTTGTGTTGCATGTGTAAACAGGAGTACTGTTTTCCATAGCTTTGACTACAGTGTCAATAGAGGAAGCCAGTGTCCTTATAAAGACTGCAAAGGCTTCCTTTCTTACATGGTACGTTTTTGTTAACCTTTAACTGAGACCTTCCATTGAGCTTTGATCATGTAAGAACAATTTGAACAGGTGTGGCTTTGGACTTGGCACGAAAAAGGTGGAGACGCAGTGGGGCCGGGCTGGGTTGGACTAATAAACATGGAAAAAAAAGCATGAAATTGGATGCCAGTGTGAACACAGAATTGATAGTGGAAAGATATTGGACTTTGACTGAGAGGTTGGTCTCTACCTGCTTATTGCTGTCAAAGGTTAGCATGTACAGGTATGAGTCATAGAATTTGGTCTTGGGTGTGTGTGATTGGCACAGACAGCAGAGAGGAATTTCTTATCAGAAAACTCTGTTTAAGAGAACCAGGTGTCATATCATCATCTGAGTTATAAGGGCTGTGTTCACACTGCAGGTCCGATTTTTTTTTTTTTTGCTCATAAGCGACCTGTATCAGATTTTTTCATGTCAGTGTGAACAGCACGATTCCGATTTTTTTTCAAATGCGACTCAGGTCTCCTTCGTATCTGGATATAAATCGGATATGTATGCGGCATATAGCCGACCTATACTTTGAAAGGGCTGTTTTGCCGTGCTTACCGAGATTTTAAAGCTGGGCAGTCATGGAAGGACGTTGTTTATCGTGCAAGACTTTGATAAATGTACTCACCGATGTAGGCAAAAGTTCTTCTCAACCGAGAAAAATTACAGAGAGCTGACGAAGCAGCAATGTCTCTCCACTCCACCCACACACACCTTGGAACAGACGCGGTTGTCTACAAACTTCCGTACCATATCTTACCATACCAAAATCTTTCTTCTTAATCTTCTACACGGTAACATTTGGTTGAGAAAATTTTGACTCCCATTGCACAAAATCCTTGAAATTGCCACAAACGCATCAAAGAGAGCATGCTCTAGTGTGCGGCTTGATACTGAAATGGCAATATCTCCGATGCAAACGCTTCATGATCTAAAGTCAATTCTGGAATAAAATTAGTGATACTTTTGATACTTCTAGCTAAAGATGGGATTGACCTGACTTGAGTCAGACTCCAGTCGCAATTTTTAGGACTTGTGACTTGCTTGACGAATGTTGCAAAAAGACTCCACTCGACTTTGACTTGATGTTCTTGACTTGAGACTTAACTCGGACTTGAGCTAATTGACTTGAAATGACTTGTTTTTTGGTTCAACGCTTCATTGTGATTTACAATTATCAAAAAAAAAAACTGACTGTTTTAACAAGTCGGCTTTTGGCAGCTTTATTTTATGCATGCGCTCACTTCGACTCAGCCTGGCAGAACACATCATGGTTAAGCCGGAAAAATCTAAGACACGGAAAGATTTTGTGAATGTTTGGGTATGTTTGTGAATGTACGTGTTTATAGCTGTCTCGGGGAATGCCTGTTAAATGAAGCATTAAAATCATCACGATTTCGAAAATTTTAGTTGTAAAGTGACGTCAATAATGTTGTATATTTACGGGAAAGATTTGTCATATTACGAGAGTAAAAACATAACTTGACAAGCTAACCTGTTTGTACCCAAATGCTCTGCTTTGCTGCCCGTTATAAATAAAAGCTTGTCTGAAGCCAGTGGGAAGTTCCCTCCCACTTAACAACCATGCTCTAGTTTCCCTCGGACACGTATGACCCAATCAAAAGTATAACTACTATTTTAAATCTCATAATATTATGACTTTAAATCTCGAATATTTAAGTTATTAGGACAACTAATTTTATTTATTCATTTTACTGTATTATTATAATTTTTTTGTAACTCCGCTTTGTTTGGACCTACAAGTTGTTTGTATTTGTTGTACTTTATTTTTAAACCTCCAATCTGTAAAACTGGCTTAATTAAAACATGTATGACATGACACAACTTGCAGACGCAAAGCAGTGACTTGACTTGCTTGACAAAGAGAAGGGACTTGACTTGACTTGCTTGGTTCTCATACAGATTGACTCGGACTTGCTTGTAACTTGAAGGTAAGAACTTTGCTTACTTGTGACTTGTACATGGGTGACTTACTCTCACCTCTGCTTCTAGTATATGATTTTGTCCTTTGTTTTTTCTGTTGTATATTAGCTTGGCTATATTATAAATCACCCCACTACCTCAATATACTTCAGTTTAAAATAAGTCAATAAATGACTGATGTCTTGTATTCTTTATGCTATAATTTGAAATACTGTACATTACTTTTAAAATTTGCACATTAGCTGAATTTACTTCTTTATGCATGTTTGGTATAGTTTTATCCACAAATGTAGTGGCGACAGTGACACCTGATTTCTGCTCTGTGGAACTGGGAGGTTGCAGTTGTCCCGTCCTCCGCTGGAGCTATTTTGCTTGTACAGTTAAACCTACTTATGTCAACAACCTGTCTATGTGGACCAAGGCCCTGTCCTGTCTTGGGATTTTTCCTGGGATTCTCTGTCTTGGGAATCATTCAGATATTATGTTGATTGACGTCAAAGCTCACTTCTGGTCATCTTGTCATCATTTTTTAAAAAGGTGAGGGTTGCTCATTTATGTGGAATTTTCTGATTTTTCCACTCTGGAAGCTGTTTTCTAAAAATGCAGTTTCAGGGCACCCAGTATGCCATTTTTGTGCGTATGAGAGGCTCAGTCCACTGTGTTCTTCTTACTACTACGACTCACGACTCAAGTTGCAAAATTGCGACAAGCAACATTGAGGATTTTAACAAGCCATTCCTGCAGCTCTGGTTGCCTCATGTGGTTTAATACTTTACACCAGGAGATGGTGGGCATCTGTAACTTCAATCTTAGCAACACGCGTCTTCCTGTGCAAAGTTTAGCAGTTTGTACACTTTGAACTCCTGCGTGCGTGCGACAGCGAGTCCGCTTGTCATAAAAGTCCACGTGCAGCACAAACTTGAGCCAATTCTTTACTTCACCATGTTTGTGGTGGCAGGACTTGGGTGTATTTTTAAAAAAAATAATAAAATATACACTGCAAACAGCTGACAGGTAATTCTTAAAATGCAATTCTACATGAAAGTTCTTAACTTTTTATATAAGACTTATTAAATAAACGTAAATAAATACATGATATTTCACAAGGTATCTTTTTAGGAACGTGAGAAACTACAAGCATGTCCAACAGTAAATTCTAACAATAATTGTTGAAAGAATACAAAGTTCCTTATTGGCTGAAGTGTAGCATGTAGCATTGCGTTTGTCTGATCTGCTTGTCTTTAATAAGGCGAAAATACTGAACTTACTTGTGCATTTAAAGACAAATATTTGTGTTATTAGTTATTGGTACCGACGTTTAAATTTTTTCTTTTTACAAGAAGTCTACTAGCTCATTTTTTGTATTTTATTTTTAGTACGCGCCTTGGGCCAATACAGAAAAACCACGTGCTGCAAATGGCCGTCGGGCACCACTTGGGGCACCCCTGGTGTACGTATTTTAGCGGGAAGGTGAAGTGTTACTATACAACAGAATAGGATCTCTGTGTTCTGTGCCTGTCTTAGTGTAACGGATGCCAGCAGGGATGGCTGTGTGAGTAAATCTCAACGAGCTGACAGCTTGGGCTTTTATCTGTTTACGTTATTTTCATTGGACTTTGGACAGCAACAATTATGCATGTATCATATCAGCTTCTCACCCAATGTTGGCGTGCCTCGACACAGTGCATTATTATTTATGTATCTTATTAATGTGTACCCCTTACACAAATGTTAACCACAGCTACAATGTGACACACCATAGTTTTGGTAAACATTCTGGTGAGTGAGCTGCTTTATATGTACAGTACGCTCATGTTGTGAAACAATTAGTTTTGTATTAATGTGGTACTGTATCACTTATTGCCATGCTCAGTGAATAGGCCTCCATTGCTTTGTTTGTCGATCAGTCGCTGAAGTACCAATGTTTTTATGTGTGTTTGTCTTTTGTAAACCCGTCTGCCTTCCTGTGTGGGGGGGCAACACTACCAGCTGCTCAATTGTGAAGAATTCCAACATGTATGCAACATACGTCCATTTACAGGTGCAAGGAAATAAACTGTTTTTTTTTTTTTTTTAGACCATTTCAACAGCTGAGCTCCAAGACTAAATATGCCAAATAATTGCACAGAGGAAGTATTTGGAGTAAACAGGAAACTCACTGTTTGGGAATGTTGTAACTCATTTGCACTGCTGCGCAGTAGCTGCACTGGATATGACAAATGACAAAATCTTCACAAATATAATTTGGATTGACACTTGAAATACTTTAAATACAATGAAAGTGATGTCACTTTATTATCTGAATTTTGCCAAAAAAACGAAATAACACGCAAATATTCTGAGTTGACATTGGCTACATTTACACTCTAGGGTATGATTTCGATTTGGAATTTTTGTTAAAATATGATTTTTTTTTTCTGCTCACATTACCAAATAAATCTGCCTTATCAATGTGAATGCAAAGCACCGGGAAGCGACGTGCATGCGCGAAAGCACAGCACACGCATTGCCGTGTGTTTACGGAAGTAAACATTGCTGCAGTGTGTGCCCTCTTTAATTTGTTTGTGGCAGTTTTAAGGATTTTGTGCAACTGGAATCAATGTTTTCTTAATCAAATTATTCCGTGTAGGAGATTAAGAAAAAAAGAACAGCAATAATTTTGGCTGTTTTAATTAGCATAAAAGTAAGCGTGTGGGTGGATGTTGGCGCCAGGAGTGGTGGGACAATGCTGTGAACCGCTTCACTGACACTTTGAAGAAACATGCCATTTGAATTTTTTTTAATGTGTTTTTTGTAGGGCTGTCACAAAATTTTGTCTCATCTTGATCTTGCAAGACCAAATACCCATCCACACGAAGAAGATACGAAACACACATACTTTATCAAAACGACGCATCATCCACACGAAGCCGGCATTTTTAAGGTCTGTAAATAAACACTTTTGAAACTGGGTCCCAGAGTGGGAAGATTTGAAGACACCGTTTTCGCGGCTCTGTAGTTACGGCTTCGCCCCGGCTTTTGCGACAACGCTTGGGTCTTAGCTCCACCCCTTTACAAATGCACATGCGCTATAACCGCAAACACGGAAACAACCATGGTGGCGTACATTGTTGTTTTTGTCCTGCTGAAGCTACTGAGCCTACTGTCGCTATTGCAGCAAAATAATCTTCTGCTTCATTTTCGAGAAGAACAACAAATCCTGGAAGACACAGCGCATCACTTTATTCTGGTTTTATAATCCAGTGCGACTCGAAGCAACAGTTCCACTTCATCGTCGTCCAGTTCGGCCATTTGCCATATTTTCTGTTTACAGAGCGTTTGCCCAGTGTTTTGTTGCCGGTCTTTTACGTGTTTCCGCTTTCAGAGTGTCACAGCACCACTAACAAGTGTCTATCATATGTATGCAACTATCATATGTATTACATCGTCTTCACTCGTTTTCATACATTCATATGACGCACATAATTTCTTAACTAGCTCCATCTTTACAGGAAACGTTTTGGAGATGATGAGCGTTTTGTCTTTGTGTGGATATAGCCTGAAATGTGGCAAGATGTTGCATTCCAAAAATGGTCATAAAATGGTGAACAAACTAATGAATTCCTCACAAAATAAATGAAAATGAACTAGATCATTTTGTCATCTTCATTGTACTGCAATGTGCATGCGTGTCTGTTTTCCTTGTCTTCACCTCCAAACAGGCAGGAAGACGGTTCACCTAGGTGCCTTTGTTGGTAGAACAGTGGCATGAACGGAATGAGCCCCTTTGTCAGTCATGCAGTCTTTCGATCTTGGTGGGTGGAGGCTGGGCCAGTAGCATTCACACAGCAGGGTTTCCCCTGGGATTTTTTTAAGCTTGGTGGTGGGCTGCATGGGACTGCCGCCGCTGTGTTGTGCCTCTTTTTTGTAAATAGCGTTTTTTAATGGCATATATATATACTAAATTATTTATTAAACCTTTTTTCAACACATGAACCGAGAACATTGCAAAACTGTTTATTTAATGGCAAGGTTTCTGAGAGCACTTAAAGCGAGAGTCATAATGCTGAGTCGCCGTTTGTTACCTGGCCTAGTAATCACACTGCTAGGAGGACCCATTCATTGTATTTGCCTTTTGTCGCCAGCTTGAGCCATCCGGTAAATGCAATGACAAACAGAAAATGGAAAGACAAAGACAAAACAAGAAAATAAACGGCAAAATGGGAAAAAAAAAGACAATACAGAAAAAGTAATGACAAAATGGAAAAAGCAGAGGCAAGAATATGACCACATTTGTATGTTTTTGTATTATTGGTTCTCTTTATACTGTATTTCCACGTGTATTTCTTTTTAATTTTGGCACTCCTGTGATTCCATTCTGAATATCTGAAGAAAAAGAAAATTAAGATGTTGGAGTGGCTAGATAAAGTCCTGACCTGAATCCTGTTGAGATGCTGTGGTATGACATTAAAAAGGCGTTTAATGCAGGAAAACCCTCCAGTGTGGCTGAATAAAAGCAATTCTGCAAAGATATGTGGGCCAAAATTCCTAGAAATTAGGACATTTAGAAATGGCTTTATAACCTTTTCCAAACTTACAGATTTCAATTATCCCAGTTATGTTTTAAAAGGGGGTTCAGTCACTTTTTCACACAGGGCAATGTAGGATTGGATTTTTTCTCTCTTAATAACAATATGTTTCATTTAAAAACTGCATTTTGTGTTCAGTTGTGTTGTACAATATGTAAATGAGTCTGATGATCTAAAACATTTAAGTGTGTATTTTCTGTGCCTCTTACCCTTATTAGGGTCGTGGGGGTATGCGGGAGCCAATCCCAGCTGACTTCGGGCAAGAGACGGGGTACACCCCATGATCCTTTGTGTGAATTATGGACGAAACTTCTGGTAGACGTTAATTTACATTACAACTGTTGAACCGATTGCGCAATTCCTCTTTTTTGGATTGATAACTAAATAAAAATGTGGGAACACCAGCGATGTAACAATTCCGTTGCCTACTAAAATTGAGGGATGGGAGTATGACCTGAAAAAGTGGCCAAACATCACCTATAGTAGCATTTTTAGCTACTTTCTCAACTCCTTTGCGGCAGATGGCGAGGCTATGAACAATCTTAGAAGCTCCGAGGCATATCATTACCTTGTGTTGGTCGACATAAGCAAGATCGACCTATAAACAGGTTTTATTGTAGTAACATTTTCAAATGGTATTGCTAAACGTCAACTAAATGTTCTTAGGGTTTACCAATAAAACGATCCCTGTTTTGTTCCTCATTTAGCAATTTCAAATGTTAGGTCATCTCTTTAAATGAATATTTTCTCTGCCTCATATCCGAAGCGAGAGACACCAAAATAGAACAACATAATCATCGTGTGAAGGAATTCATGCTGTTGTCAGTGTAAATCTCAGCTAATAAAGGTTTACCCTGATTTTTAGTGGTAAATGATCCACTTGGCTGTATTGTTATCATGCCATCAGCTGTGCTGTCTGCAGGCAAGCAGCCTTGTCTGAGCAGCGCCATATATGGACTGCTTGGGAAAATACCGACAGACTGCTTATTCGGTAAGGGAGGATGACAGGGCGGAGTAGAACAACAGGGAAATGATGACTGAGGAAAAAAAAAAAAAGAGTAGTGGATTACGTTTGTTTTAAGATAGAATAAGTGAAGAAGTGAGAAACACACTTCTACAATGGTACGGATAGGAGGATGTAGAACTGGAAAGGGGGGACGGACAGGTAAAGTGGTCTCAATGTTTTGAGTACCTCCTCAGCAAGTTACTACCTGCCCATTGACTGGAAAAGCCTGTTTGTGTGCACGTGTATTCTTTCATATCTCCGCTGCACTCGTACCCAGTAGTTGGTCAGTAAGCAATAATATAGCTTACTAACCATTTTTTTTTGCCTAAGCCAGATCTTAAGCATAACATAAAGTAATTTTTGGGTTATTGATTTGCAAGGTGTTGTGACTCTGATACGATGACTGTTCTGTTTGTGAGACAAAAGGGAATGTGCCTGGTAATGAAACATTTGTCTTGGCTTGCCTTTAAGGGTAGTTTTTGTTCAATACGTTAGGCTTCATTTGCAAGAAATATCTACTTCCGTGACCATGGCTCAAACGGTACATGGTAGTGCTAAAGCCAGGACTGGATAAATCTAAAAAAATATCTTGGAATTGGCCAAAAGCTTAATGTTGGACTTAACTTTGGATGTGGTCAAACAGTATAAATCCAATACCAAATTGAAGAGAACAAAGTAATCCACCTAACAAACAAGTACATGAATGAAAATACAGCCTTTGAAAAAGTTCCATTTTTAATGACACCCACTACCAGAGTACGCACGCTCAGCTTTTTATTTTTGTAGCCCGATGTTGACGTTCTCTGATTTCAGAATAGTATTTGCAAATAACAGTGACTTGTAATCATTAAAAAAGAAGCAGATCCAGGACCCTTCCCTTCTCTCTTCATTTGCCATTGTTCATACTGCAAATATGCCTTGCACACTTATTAAACTCATTAAATGTATATGTTTTTAATTTACTTTAATTTTGAGTGTGCTTCCAAACCTCAGTGAGTTAATAAATTTCTTTTCCACTGATAATAATGGGGATAAGCGGTATAGAAAATGAATGAATGAATTTTTGTGTGATTTTGTTGACAGCACATTCAACTACGTAATGATCAAAGTGTTTAAAAAAAGAATATTTCATTTGTTCAGATCTAGGATGTTATTTTATTGTGCCCTTTATTTTTTTTAACAGTATATATTGGCTTCACTTTGCAGCGAGTTTTAAGGCCGGCTTGACGGTAAAGCTTTGTGCTTGATTCACTTTTTCCATTCACAGCCCAGAACTACGGTGCATTCAAGGACGGCAGAACAGTGCAATATTGCAACTCTTGACGAAATAACTATCAGTCAAGCATAAAGACATGAAAATGTAAATAATTGTAGGATTTCTGACACTGCTATGTACTATGCTGTATATTTTACCTGTATTGTCACGTGCATTTTTTATGTGGGGAAGAACTTTTTTTCCCTGGAAAAATTTGTGTTTTTTTTAGAAATAAAAATCCGCAGATATGTGGTTCCAAATGTGTGGGGATCCACTGTACTTGGAAAGAAGTAACATGATGCACTTTGCCCCACGCTGGAGGGATGCATATTAAACAGGAAAATCTTCATCCTTGGAACCCCCTTGTGTAAATATTTAAATACTCAAATATGTAAAGTGATGGGCACAGTTAGTCTCTATATATAAATTTCTGCGTCTATGGATTATAACATCTGTCACCACCTTCCTGCTCTGCAATGATCTGTTTTCCCTTTTTAATTCTCTTGTCTCCGCCCACATGGCTTGCATTTTTTCACTCTGTCATCTCAACTACACTGCCCTGCCATATATGCCCTTTTTTTCAACTTATTATTTTTTAACATTTCTTTTTGATCCCTTCTTTTCCAGTCTCCGCCACCTCCATTTTTGGGATTTAATACATTATATTGAAAGTGCATGAGGAGTAGTAGTGGTGATTTTAGAGATATATACATTCATTCATTTTTTTTTACAGCTTATCCTCATTAGGGTTGTGGGTATGCTGGAGCCTATCCCAGTTGACTTTGGGGGGGGGCGGGGCACACCCCGGACTGGTCGCCAGTCAATCGCAGGGCACAAACAAGCGTTCACACACACATTCATATCTAAGGACAATTTAGAGTCAATTAACCTAACATGCATGTTTTTTGAATGTGGGAGCAACGGGGAGAACATGCAAACTCCACACAGATGCCCAATGGAGATTCGAGCCCTGAAACTCCTGACTGTGAGGCCAATGTTCTACCCACTCAGCCACCGTGCAGCCGTTAGAGATATATAATATATTGGAAAGTGTGTGAGTAGTAGAGGTGGTAAGAGTGACAGAAAAACGCTGGCTGCTGGAGATGGTAAATGTTTATGTCAAAATTAAGTTTGCATGTGTGTGTTTTGTGCATAGGGGATAATTTCTGATTTATGTCTATTTGTTGATTTACAGCCACAGAGTTAATGCTGGATCCCCCTCATTTAAGTGGGAGTAATTTTATCTTTTGGACTATAAATATGACATGTGTTGTGTAGGGATGTCCCGATGCACATTTTTTGGCTTTGATCTGATTTTTTGTTTTGTATAGTCTTGCCAATCCGATCTGGTACAGATTGTTTTTTTGTTTTTTTAAGTTTTTTTTTTTACAAACATCACTTTGTGGTATTGATATTGTGGCTCTTCAAAGCATTAAAAATAATGCACCAAAGTATTGCTGTATTTATATTTTTATTACACAGCATGACCAACAATATTGTTTGGCTTTTATAACAAACCTCTCTGAGCCCCGGGCCCTAATCCAGTAAAACCTTCGATAAAAGACACAATTCGAAAAAATGGGTGCTGTCACGCACACGGGACGTTTGTTTCATTCCTTCTTTAGTTCCTGTTGTGAAGTTTTGTATATTTTGTATTCACTTCCTGTTCTGTTCTGTTCTTTTTTCCTTCAACTTGACTTTCTTGTTCTATCGCACCTGCTCCTGATTTGTATTTGATTATTTAGTTTAGCTGGGTGCCTCTCTAGTTTGTAGGAGCGTTGTCAATATTGTCAATTGCTTTCCGTTCCTTGTCAATAGTCCTGAGTTTGCTGGTTATTTTTGGATCCTGCCACTGCATTGCAGCACTTATTAAAAATAAGTTTTACCTGCATTAGAGTTCTCATTCTCTCGCATCCTGGGGTGGTCGCCACAATGTCGAAGACAAGACGTGACAGAATGCTCCATGATGATATGCAATGACATTGCAAGTTCCGGCTGCCCTCCTCCTCCATTTTTTTTATTGTTCCATGCTCCAGTTCCCCCCATGTCCCGTCCCGCCGTGCATGCGGTCCTGCCCGGCCCCGGAGGCGTCCCACGTGCTCTGCCACGCATGCTGTCCCGGCCGACCCTCAGAGGGGTCTCGCCAGCTTCACCTGGCTCACTGTCCTGGCCGACCCCCGTAGGGGTCCTGCGGCCGACCCCCCCTCCTGTCCTTCATCCCCCGCATCCCTCTTTTGACTCATAACGTTTGGAATCCATCCTTGTGGGGGGGGGTGTGCTGTCACCATCCGTGTGTTAGCCCGCATGCCAGTAATTTTTTAAAATAAGTATTAAAAAAATATATATATATATTTCGCCTGCGTTAAAGTTCTCATTCTCTTGCATCCTGGGGTTGTCGAAGACAAGACGTGACACGCGCAAAATACTTTTAGGGTAGGACTAATCATTTGACATGGTTATAGATCAGTTTATGGTGTGATTTAGAATATATTAATTTTTATTTTTTTAAGCCACATATTAGTAATTTACTTCACTTCCCGTGCGAGCTCCCTGCGTCATGACACAGCAGTCCGGGCACAGTGAGGGAGAACTTCCGGGTGGCGGTAGTCGAGTAGCAACCAGATTTGGTAAGTGCCTTACTGCACCTACCATGTTAGAGTGTAGCCCAGAGTTATGAACGGTATACGGCAACCGGGCGGGCCCCATCATATGGCGGAAGCTAATTTTTTTAGATTTTCAAAATACGTTACATCAGCAGCCAATTTAGATCCTGAAGATCGGATCGAGACATCCCTAGATTTGTGTGTGTGCTATAAAATCTGTGGTGTGTCAAGGAGAAAGGCAAGTTTGCTAGAAGGCAATGATTTGCAGAAATCAACCACTAGGTATGCTGCCAGAGTGCTTTATTTATTTGACTTCCATGCATGTTACGTCTGGCAAATTTCCTTGGTAGATACGACCAGCAAACCACATTTTAAAACTAGGTGTGTCATTTTATCATTGCTCAGCAGTACAGTTTTTGGTTTAAGGCCAGCTTTGGTGTAATTCTGTCCTCTTGGGACAGGGGATTTAGCTGAGGTGCAAAGGGGTTATTGAGGAAATTGTAATGGAGATGGGTGGGGTTGTCATTCAGGCTATTTGGATTTCGATTTGAACTTCTTAACTTTGTAGAGTTTTCGTTTTCTATTTGAGCTTACAAAGATGCGTACCGAAACTCTGTCCTAAAAAATAGTCGTTACTTGTCCTGTATTAACTCACTAATGAGGGCTAAATAACAAACCTTATTTAGCCCTCATTACGTCAATTGAATTGAATGTTTTTTAGGCTTCTGCTAATAATGAGAGATTCCTTTATTAAAAAATAGGCATGTACTTTAACACAAACGCTTATTAGGCTCACTCCAAAGGAACAAATAGACAGTTAAAATTCAAGTCGTTCAAGCGGCATGAAGCTGCATCAATAGACGTCCCCAAAGCTTATATCTTGAACACATGGGCTATGGAAGAGAATTAGATACATATTCAAGATGATTCTGAACAAACTGTGCAGAGGAAGTGAAACAGGAAGGAGGAACTGAAGAGAAATGGAGCGGAGAAGCGAGAGGGGCAGTAGGAGAAAGTTCCCACTTTAAAATTTCCCACAGGCAAGGTCACAAATTCTTCCCTCAGAGTGGTCGTGTGGGATTCATATTTTTTTCCCTTCCCTGTGTCTAAATGTAGTATTTATGTTCTTTTCTTGTGTGGTGTGACTCTGCACAATAGAATGGACCGTTGTGGCAATTGCTTGAATTGGATGTATGGGCAGACGGCTCATCCCATCTCATTCAAGAGGATGGTGTGAGCTTCACCAGTATAGGAAGTGGCTGTTCAGCTATCTCAACTTATAAAAAATATACTTTTGACTAGTTATGTCCCGATCTGATCTGCTGCATTTTGAAGATTGCATAAGATTGGCTGAAGAAAAGCAAGAGGAGTGACGGTACCTCGCCCGGACGTGGGATACCGGGGCCTCACCCTGGAGCCAAGCCTGGGGGAGGGGCTCGCAGGCGAGCGCCTGGTGGCCAGGCCTTCACCGGTGGGGCCTGGTCGGGCCTAGCCCGAAGAAGCCACACAGGAACTCCCCCCCCCC
>QODF01000093.1:708782-836726 GCA_024372805.1 Oostethus manadensis | reverse complement strand
CTACGTGCCATTCGGTCCTTGTACAATCGAAGCAGGAGCCTGGTTCGCATTGCCAGCAGTAAGTCGAGCTTGTTTCCGGTGAACGTTGGCCTCCGCCAAGGCTGCCCTTTGTCACCGATTCTGTTCATAATCTTCATGGACAGAATTTCTAGGCGCAGTCAAGGTGTTGAGGGAGTCCAGCTTGGTGACCTTAGGATCTCGTCTCTGCTATTTGCAGACGATGTGGTCCTTATGGCCTCATCAGGCTGTGACCTTCAGCGTTTACTGGAGCGGTTTGCAGCTGAGTGTGAAGCTTCTGGGATGAGACTCAGCACCTCCAAATCCGAGGCCATGGTTCTCAGTCGGAAACGGGTGGACTGTACCCTCCGGGTTGGGAGTGAGGTCTTGCCTCAGGTGGAGGAGTTCAAGTATCTCGGGTTCTTGTTCACGAGTGAGGGAAGGTTGGAGCGTGAGATCGACAGACGGATCGGTGCAGCATCTGCAGTAATGCGGTCGCTGTACCGGACCGTCGTGGTGAAGAGAGAGCTGAGCCGGAAGGCAAAGCTCTCTGTTTACCGATCGATCTACGTTCCCACCCTCACCTATGGTCATGAGTTATGGGTCATGACCGAAAGAATGAGATCGCGGATACAAGCGGCGGAAATGAGTTTCCTTCGTAGGGTGGCTGGACTCACCCTAAGAGATAGGGTGAGGAGCTCGGCCATCCGGGAGGAGCTCAGAGTAGAGCCGCTGCTCCTTCACATCGAGAGGAGCCAGTTGAGGCGGCTCGGGCTTCTAGTCCGGAAGCCTCCCGGGCGCCTCCCTGGTGAGGTGTTTCGGGCATGCCCAGTCGGGAGAAGGACCCCGGGAAGACCTGGGACACGCTGGAGGGACTATGTCTCACAGCTGGCCTGGGAGCACCTTGGTGTCCTCCCGGTGGAGCTGGAAAAGGTCGCCGGAGACCGGGAAGTCTGGACTTCCCTACTGAAACTGCTGCCCCCGCGACCCGGACCTGGATAAGCGGAAGAAAATGGAATAGAATGGGGTAAGATCAGCTGCCACCACGAGATCGGGCTGATATGGTTTCCGTAACTCTGGGCCACGCTCCAACATGATAGGTAGGTAAATGCACCTGTCCATCGTGTTCGTGGTGAAGTTAGTTTCACAGTGGACGTGGATATTTGTCTCTGTAGCTACAGTGGAAATTCGCATCACTGTGCCTAGACTTGATGATGCCGGGAGCTCGCACGGGAAGTGCCGCTCTAACTCCTGGGTGTTACTAGGGGCTGTCAATATATTGCGTTGAGAGTTTATTTAAAAAAATCATATATTTGGAATCACACTACAAATTAATCTATAACCATGTCAAATGATTAGTGATAGATGATTGATCTCACTTACTTTCTTTCACATTTGTCCCTGAATTTTTTGAGGATCTTTTGGTCTACTTCACGTTGTCATTTTGATTTGATTGGCGTATTGACACTTTGCCACAACACACCAGCTCGCTACTAGCCAGCTAGCGACTGGCTTCACCAAACAATCGCCCACAGCGCGTCTGCTACACGCTCAAAATGCCTCAGACCTCTACCAAATAGGTAAGGCTACATATTTAAACTGACACTGCTGCTGTTTGGAAAAGGTACTTGCTGTGTGACATAAATGCTGCCTAAAAGGACCAAAATACAGCAATTTTTTTTGTCTTGTCCAGCATCATAACAGTTGAATGGGAGTCAAGCTCCAAATCCAAATGAGTCTCCATTGATATTTGACTGCGTTTTTTAAATGAATTTTGTTGAACTACATTTCGATGCTGGCCCTGGCCTGAAAAGGGACGGGTGGGGTGGGGGGGATATAAGAAAGGGTGTAGAGCAACCTCACAGACATATTTCAACCATATTATAAACAACCATGATAATCATGATTGCAGCAACAACCAGAACAGTCACAGAGTAAAATAAGCAAAAATACAGGAAAAGAAAGAGGGAAAAAAAACATAAAATAAATTTATATATATATATCCATCCATCCATTTTCTTTCGCTTATCCGAGGTCGGGTCGCGGGGGCAGCAACCTAAGCAGGGAAGCCCAGAGGTCCCTCTCCCCGGCCACTTCGTCCAGCTCTTCCCAGCGGATGCCGAGGCGTTCCAAGGCCGGCTGAGAGACAGTCTCTCCAACCTGTCCTGGGTCTTCCCCGAGGCCTTCTACTGGTTAGACGTGCCCTGAACACCTCCCCAGGAAGGCGTTCGGGAGGCATCCTAACCAGATGCCCGAGCCATCTCATCTGGCGCCTCTCAATGCGGAGGAGCAGCGGTTCTACTCCGAGTCTCTCCCGGATGACAGTGCTTCTCACCCTATCTCTAAGGGAGAGCTCAGCCACCCTGCAGGGAAAACTCATTTCGGCCGCTTGTACCCGCGATCTTGTCCTTTCGGTCACTACCCAAAGCTCATGACCATAGGTGAGGGTAGGAACGTAGATCAACCGGTGGCTCAGGTCTCTTTTCACCACGACAGACCGGTGCAGAGTCCGCATCACTGCAGACGCTGCACCAATCCGCCTATCCATCTCGCGTTCCATCCTTCCATCACTCGCGAACAAGACCCCGAGGTACTTAAACTCCTCCACTTGAGGCAGGACCTCATCCCCGACACGGAGATGGCACTCCACCCTTTCCCGGGCGAGAATCATGGACTCAGACTTGGAGGTGCTGATTCTCATTCCAGCCGCTTCACACTCAGCTGCGGACCGATCCAGTGAGAGTTGAAGGTCACTGCTCGATGAAGCCAACAGGACCACTTCATCTGCAAAAAGCAGAGATCGAATCCTGCGGCCACCAAACTGAAGCCCCTCAACGCCGTGGCTGTGCCTAGAAATTCTGTTCATGAAAGTAATGAACAGAATCGGTGACAAAGGGCAGCCCTGGTGGAGTCCAACCCTCACTGGAAACGGGTCCGACTTATTGCCGGCAATGCGAACCAAACTCTGACACCGGTCATACAGGGAACGAACCGCCTGGATTAGGTGGTCCGATACCCCATGCTCCCGGAGCACTCCCCACAGTATTCCCCGAGGAACAAGGTCAAATGCCTTCTCCAAGTCCACAAAACACATGTAGACTGGTTGGGCAAACTCCCATGCACCCTCAAGGACCCTGCCGAGATTATAGAGTTGGTCCACGGTTCCACGACCAGGACGAAAACCACACTGCTCCTCCTGAATCGGAGATTCAATTACCCGGCGGATCCTCCTCTCCAGAACCCCTGAATAGACCTTACCAGGAAGGCTGAGGAGTGTGATCTCACGATAGTTAGAACACACCCTCCGGTCCCCCTTCTTGAAAAGCGGGACCACCACCCCGGTCTGCCAGTCCAGGGGCACCGGCCCTGATGTCCACGCAATGCTGCAGAGTCGTGTCAACCAAGACACGCCCACAGCATCCAGGGTCTTAAGGGACTCCGGGCGGATCTCATCCACCCCCGGGACCTTGCCACCAAGGAGCTTTTTGACCACCTCGGTGACCTCAGCTTCAGAGATAGGCGAACCCGTCTCAGAGTCCCCAGGCACTCTTTCCATGTTGGAAGGCGTGTCGGTGGGATTGAGGAGGTCTTCAAAGTATTCCCTCCACCGGTCCACAACATCTCGAGGTGTGTTTAGCAGCACACCGTCCCCACCATACACGGTGTTGACTGTGCACTGCTTCCCCCGCCGAAGACGGCGGATGGTGGTCCAGAATATCTTTGAAGCCATCCGGAAGTCGTAGGACTCTTTCTTCAGCTTGACGGCATCCCTCACCACTGGTAATTATATTATTTATATATATATATATATATATATTATACTAAATTATACTAAATTATAGACGGATCATTTCTTTGTTAGTGGGCGAACTTACAAAATCAGCTGGGGTTCAAATTGTTTTTTCCCTCACTGTATATACTAATAATAATAAACATAAAAGAAGAACAACGAGAAAAGAAACAGAACCTCTTGAACAATGACCATCCAGATGACAAGTGCAACAAATCTACATTAAATCTACATTAATCTACATTAGTCTGCATTGACAGGATAACCGGATCAGAGTGAAACAGAGAATGAGGAGATGTTTGTGGTGAACACAGCCATGCATCCCAAACCACACTCCCTCCAAAAGCAAGGGTCCGACTAGGAAGACGCCGGAGCACGGCTCCCCACAGAGGGGACGGCCCAGCAAAATTCTTTAAGCAAGAAATATTATCATGAATGTGCCTTTTTATGGTCACAAAATGTATATAAAACCATAAAACATTTTTGTGTTTTAATAGCAGCTTTTATAGGTGGCATAGGTGCAGTAATGAGCTTTCTCTATCTGTATTTCTATCTTTAGAATGCACAGAAAAGAGAAAGATCTGTGTTCATGTCTCACAGAATGGATGATGGGAAAAATTCCCCCAAAAGTTGCATTTTTCTTAAATCGGTGATAGCCACTTGGAAATAAGTTGGACAGGGAAGGGTTAAGGTGTGACAGCTGAACAAGATATTGGTGGTGGGCTCAAGCTCCTCTTCCTTCCAACTGAGAAGAAGTATGTAAACTCAACCTGCAGAACACACACACACACACACACACACACACACCTTGTTAACGTCCCATAGGTCATCAAAAAGAGCACAGTAAAACACATGCAAAGCGATGTTTAAAGTTGATGTGTGTTTAACAGCGGTAAAGCTTCGTCTCCTCTCATTCCCTGCCGTCTGTCCACTATGTACATGACAGCGGCAAAAGTCTGGAAAACATTACTCAGATTCCTGCAGTGTAGGCGCTAATTATTCTGGCTGTGGGGACAGAAAAAAGAAGCGGGAGTGAGAGAGCTAAGTAGAGGTGTACACAGTTTAATCTCTCACACAGATGTTTTTCAGCCCACTTCTTAGAGTTTTTTTTTTTTTTTTTTTTTGCTCCTTACAGTGCGCAGAAAAATGTGAATTTGTCAGTGTCTACCGCAGCAAAAACCGTAAGCTCCTCCCCTGAGCTTTTTTAGTCTGTGATGACCACGCGAGGGCAGTGTCAAAATAAAGTGTGCCCGGCACTTTTTGGAGATCCTAAATCCTAAAAAATCTTGTCATTGACCCAAAACAAACTGTGTGTACATTACTTTTATCCTACCACAGTCAACACAGCAAACACACCATTCACAGCATATTGGTAGAGGTGAGCAGATCCATCCAGATATCGATTAGTACCGATACAAAGGGTAGTATAATAAGCGGGAGCAGTTAGATATTAAGTTATTAAGCTAGCTGTCAAGTAATTTAGACCAACAACCCCTCATTCGATTGACTGGCGACCAGTCCAGGGTGTACCCCGCCTCCCGCCCAAAGTCAGCTGGGATAGGCTCCAGCATACCCGCGTCCCTAATGAGGATAAGCGGTATAGAAAATTGATGAATGAACCTCTCATTCAACCCCTCTTGGTTGTACCTAAAAAAAAAAACGTGTGCAGTACAGCCATCAGGAGTAAATTTTTATCTTACTCTGATCTACTTTTCGAGTTCACTGCATTATTGTTTGCATGTACCTTACCATTTTAAGAATATAAAGTAATTTGCGGCCCAGCACCGCTGAATTATATTTACAGGCTGATTCTCTTTAGATCCTCAGGATGGAGAGTCATCCTAATGAGGCCTATAAAATAAATCTTTCCTGCTGCCCCTTGACGGCTCTTTGAAGCTGCAGCCAAAGCCCTTTTCCCATTGTGCATCCTCACCATAATACATTGGTTTTACACTATTGTTATTAGTGAAAAGCGTCCACTTAAACAGACATCATCCGCGTTTGTCACTATGGCACAAATGTATCAGCTATGAAAAATCGGTTTATGTCAACATGTTTTATGTGTTAATGATAATTATTGCTTGCATGTTTTTGCAAAAGAGAATTTGTATTTATGTCGAATGCAGTACAAAAAATGTGTGGCACGGCAAAAGAAAAGGAAGTGGAAGTTCCTTCAAAGCTTTGGCATAACACCAAAAGTGGTAGACCGTTCCTTTATCCACCTTTCCACAACAAACAAAATGCAATATCAATTTTGTGCAAAAGGAAAACCATGTCACCAAACTGCTGTTTGTTATTATCAACCATTGTCCTTTTTTCTCAGGCAAGTAAATGTGCAAGCAACTTATACACCGGCGCGACTGACGAAGTATAATCTTGTCACACAGATCACAGGTAAACGATATAAACGTGATTGTAAGACTAAGTGATTACAGTCAGCCCACACTGTTGTTGCCATCCATGTGTGCTTATTAGGCCGACACTCGTATGCGTTGTCAGTAGGCCTTCCACAATTATGGCAACTATTTAAATTGTTGACAACTAATGTAATAGTGGACGTGCCGTTTTTTGTTTTGTTTTTTCCAGTCCCAGTTTTAGGCACTGGTCCTTCTGCCTTTCTGTCCTTGACACCCAAGCGCAGTAGTGGTAATTGGGGTCAGTCGGGATTTCACTGGAAATGATACTAGACAGGCTCTGGTATCATGGCTACCCGGTGGCAACAGAGTTCCAAAGTGTGAGAGCATTAACAAAGTGTGGTAACACTGATTTTTGCTTACGTTGTGTTGAAAAAAAAAAAAGGACATTCTTCTTTAAAGGATGGCTTTTTTACAAAGCCATCTACATGCACACCTCAGCAAGAAAATGTCCTAAGTCCATACAAAACATGTGACGGTCAAGAGACACCAAAACTTTAATAATTCCTTAGTTACAAGTGCCTACATTCTTGTTGCTATGTTGGCTGGCAAAAACAAATTAAGGAAGGAAAAACCTAAAAAATTATTTATTTTTGTATCCTTTAGGCAAGTGCCTTTTCTTTTTTTATACTCAGCTGTTTGCACTTTATGCTACACAGTCAAACAAGTTCATGAAATGTTTAATGAACTATCATCTTAATTGTCTTTATGTATAGTTAGCATATACTTTGCTAAAAGAGTTTCAGCTTAAATGAAAGGAAAGGTGTACAAAACTGTAGTGAGACCAGCTATGTTGTTTGGTTTAGAGACAGTGGCGCTGAGGAAAAGACAAGAGGCAGAGAAGAACATGCTGAGGTTCTCTTTGGGTGTGACCAGGATGGACAGGATCAGTAATGAGTACGCCAGAGGGACAGCACATGTTAGAGGTTTTGGAGATAAAGTCAGAAAAGCCAGACTGAGATGGTCCGGACATGTCCAGAGGAGAGAGAGTGAATATATTGGTAGAAGGATGCAGAAGACAGGGTTAGATGGAGGCAATTGATTTGCTGCGGTGACCCCTGAAGGGATAAGACGAAAGAAAAAGAAGATATACCTATCTGGTGTTAAATACTTCAAGCTGAAAACTACTGAGGGCAGCTTCATGCTGGTGTGATAGGCTGTATGTTTTACATTCAGTTGACATCTGATTAGTAGACAATCAAAATAATTGTTTGTGGCAGCCCTAGTTTTTAGAAACACACACGCATTGGCTAGAACATGTCACTTGTAATTAGTATTAACAAGCAAATGCATGACGCTATGGAGGCCTTTGATCTGCTGACAGTTCGTGTATGTGTGCTTGTGTCCAGTCCAGGCCAATTGAACTCCCTGCAATGAAATTGGACTAATTTGTTGGCTTTTTGTGAGTAGATAAAGGAGCGACTACAAGAAGGACTGTGGAAAGTTTTTCGTTTTGACATTGGGAGGAGAGATTAAAGGGTAACATGGGGGTTGGGGGGCATTGAAGCAGAGTGAGGGAAGGGAGGTGGGTGGGGAGTTATGTGTCACCCAACACAGAGACTTTTTCCTCAGGAGGGAGGGAGGGCGGGAAAGGAAAACGAGGGAATGAGTGCGTTGCGAGACGGTGAGTGAGCTAACTGTGTATTGGAAGCCGTAAGAGGAGACGCCATGGCAGCTGGGTCTCAGGACGGAGAGAAGTGTTTCTAAAAACAAACCGAATAGTGGCCGTGACGCAGTGCTACAACCCAGACACTGATAGCTGGACTGGCAGCTTGTTGGGGACCGATCCTCTTCGGAACCACTGGAGCAAGGGCCATGAAGTACAAACCTTTGGTAAGACCTTGAGCTTCTTCGCTATTGAGCATAAAATAAAATGCCAAGCGCTGATTGTGAATGTTCACAACATGTATTGGAATGTGTGCAGTATGGAAGGAAGGATGGAAGAAGGGTTGTACTCTCAATGAAAGATTTGTACAGAATAAGCAAAAGGAGAAGAAGCAGGAGGTACCAGTAACGATCGCCCTCATTTTGATTCGAAATTGTGCAACAACTTGGGTAGCCTGCTCTTCAACCTGAAGGACACAGGTGATTGTTGCTTCTCCAGTCGACTGCCTTCACCTTAGCTGTTCTTGAGACAATCCCCTTTGGAGCCCTCAGCGTGTTTTCATCTGGACATTGTAGTTGTTTGCATTTGTTGGATGTATGAGAAGGTGTGTCCTTGTCACATTGGGTGTTTGCGCCACCCACAGGGTGTGGCATACATACAGTATAGTGGCGCTGTGTGGACAGGCAGCATTCTTTGGCAGTCACAGGGGTTGGGGTGATATATTGAGTTTTTATGTGTCAATACAGTAGAGCCCCGATTTTTGCAGGGGTTACGTCCCGGACCACCAACAGATGGCAAAAATGAGCGAATAATTGAGACGCCCATAAAAATGTATAATTTTTGATACACGGCTCGTTCCTCCAAACCCTTTTTTGGCTTGACGTTCATCTTCGATTTACAATTAGAGTGACTGTTGTAATTATCTCAGGGAATTGAATTGATCACAACTAGAGCTGTCCTATCTAGTCAGACGAGAGTTGTCCTACCTAGTTGTTGAGCTTAATTGATGAAGCCTGCTCGATTGAGAGGTGAAACGTCCAGTTGCTATTGATTCAATGTCTTGAGGATACAATGACCAGGATGAATGACAATATTTACAGCCTTGTCTCAGGTACTGTACATGATTTTGCATAACACACTTGTATTTTATCCTTTGTTACAATCACAAGATGCGGACAGGCATCCACAATGTTCGTTTATTCAGCCATCTTGGCTCACAACACAACACCAAATTTTGTGACACTTAGTAAACAATCATACAGTATCCCATAAGGCACATTTATATGGAAAATTCAAATCAAAATCCTACACAAACTAGTGTGGTCCGTTTCCTTCAACAATAAAAAAAAAAAAAAGAAGTAAGCAAGGAAGCTGATGTTTCAAAAGGTGTAAACGTGGTAACAAACATCGTTTACCTCTTCCATCGATAAACGATGGAAGAGGTTGAGACATCCCTCACTGTGTTGCAAACAAGACTTCGAAGTCGGTAAAACATTTTCGGCATGTAAAATTCTGAACTATTTTAAAATATATTTTTGTTAATATTTGTGCCTGGAACAGATTAATCAGATTTACATTAGTTCCCATGGGGAAAAATTGCTTTGGTTTTCATACATTTCCATTTTCATCAGTCCTTTTCGAAGAAATTAACAATAAAAAATTGAGATACCATTGTCTAAGATTCACTTTTGTGTCTTATAGCATCCATGGTGCAGACAAACCTGTGAAAACTGTAAACGTTTTAACAGTGGTACATGTATCCTGCACATTTTGCCTGTATTATTCTATTCCTGTAGTATTCTATTATTCATAGAGGTGTAACGTGAGGGAATACATTGTATAAGTACAGTTATCCCTTGTTTATCTCTAATTGTTTTCAGACCTAGCCGCGATAACTGAATTTCTGCAAAGTAGGATTGCATTTGAATAAATTGAGTATTTCTGTAACGGGAGCATAGAAAGCCCTTTCTTGACTTTTTAAATGTGATTTTTATCATTATTAGAGCCCTGTAGACTTGAAATAGCACTTCTATAGTCACAATTAAACGTATTACATATTATTCTTTGTTTAAACTACATTGCTAGGAGGTTCAGGGTGCGAATCTCTGTTGGGCATCTCTTTGTTCTCCCCGTGCGTGTGTGGGTTTTCTCCAGGTACTCCGCTTTCCTCCCACATTCCAAAAACATGCATGTTAGGTTAATTGGCGTGTCTAAATTGTCCATAGGTATGAATGTGAGTGTAAATGTTTGGTTGTCTATATGTGCCCTTCGATTGACTGGCGAACAGTCCAGGGTATACCCCGCCTCTCGCCCAAAGCTAGCTGGGATAGGCTCCAGCATACCCGCGACCCTAATGAGGATTAGCAGTATAGAAAATGAATGACTGAATGATATTTTGCAGGCTATGGGATCACTGCAAGGACACTGTTTTAAATATAGCATGCTAGCGAGCAACTAGTTAGCCTCTAATTTATTTCTTCTAAATTTAGTAAATGGTTTTAAATGGAGTGGGAAAGATGGACAAGGTAAGAAGCCAAAAACTTACCACTTCCACATGGATTAGGAGAACTTGTATTAACTATGTTATTTAATTTGGAGATTTCCCATGGAGATTAGTAAAATATCTTTGTCTGTCTCTAGCTATCTTTCTATCAGTGTATCTAATCTATCTAATCCAGGGGTGAGCAAACTTTTTGACTCGTGGGCCGCATTGACTTAACACAATTGGCCAGGGGGCCACACCCAGTTTACATTCATAATTCTAACAGTCCACCTTGAATTATTTGTCTTATGTTATTTATACAATACAATCTGCGATATGTTCTTGTGTCCCTTTTTAAGAAGTACTTTAAACATTAGACCACATCAAATAACGAAATTAAATTTTACTTTTTTTTTTCGTGGTATACAATATGAACTATTCATTCATTCATTTTCTATGCCGCTTATCCTCATTAGGGTCGCGGGTATCCTGGAGCCTAACCCAGCTGACCCTTGGCCGGAGGCGGGGTACACCCTGGACTGGTCGCCAGCCAATCGCAGGGCACATATAGACAAACAAAGACAAACAAGCATTCACACTCTAATGGACAATTTAGAGTCGCCAATTAACCTAACATGCATGTTTTTGGAATGTGGGAGGAAACCGGAGTACCCGGAGAAAACCCACACACGCACGGGGAGAACATGCAAACACCACACAGAGATGCCCAACGGAGATTCGAACCCTGAACCTCCTGACTGTGAGGCCAATGTGCTTCCCACTCGACCACCGTGCGGCCTACAATATGAACTATGAACGATAAAATGAATGATTGACTATTCCTTCACAGTGCATTGGCTAGGTTTGTTGTTGTGTGTCACATATGGGTTGACTTGTGTTTTTTCTGGCATCATGGGTAGAGGTAGTTTTCTGGATGACTGCATGTGAAAAGCAATTTTATCCATCAAAAGGTTGTCTCAGGTTGACACTTGACTACTTGCAAGTCATGTTGCCATCTTGTATGTTAAAAGTTTATGTAACACTTTTGAAGCACCTGGTGGGCCGGAATAAAACGCTTGGTATACGCCTGATACCATAACCCCTGATATAATCTCTTATCTATCTAATATAATCTAATCTATCATGGCTGACTCTATGCAGTGTGAAGGTAATCTAACGTCCTGTCTTTTCTGGATAATAGTTCACTACAAAGAAGCGGTCAGCAATTCATTTATGAAAACAAGTGAGAGTGACGGTGGTGAGGGATGACTCTATAAGTGTTAGTTGGAAAGTGTTACAATTAAAGTCACAACTACATGTAATAACTAACAATCGCCATTCAGGCAAAAAAGGGGATGACTTCAGCGGCGTAGCGTCCAGCTCTAGCAGTCACTGAGAGTGAACGCATGGATGTTCATGAAAAAGTGTGTTGGGGAGCCTCTGTGACTTTAGGTGTCTTCTTTTTTCTTTCCCAATGGTGCATTTATGCTGCAAGGATGACTCTTCCAAAACTTTGCTAGCCTCGTGTCAATAGAAGGACGTCTACATTTTGTCTGAATAATACAATACCTTCAGAGAATGTTTTAAAATGATCACTTCCTGTAGGCCGTCTCGCTTCATTAAATAGGTAGGGTATGTTTGGCTCTTCTTGACACTGTCTGGTTTTCTACTTCTTTCTCCTGATTCTGTACACCTTCAAAATTGACGAGTTGGTTTGGGAATGGTTTGTCAGCTACCTGGAATACAAATTACACAAAAACCTTGGTGCTGAATATGCATGGAGTTTCGTTGGGGATGGGTAAGTTGATCATTTGGGTCTTAGAAAAAACTACTCATTCATTTAAAATTGTAACGCTACACAGCAAACGGGGTCCACTTTAGAGTTAATATGAACTATTTATTTAATTTAAATTTAAGACTCCTGCAATTTTTTTAACACTAGTGTGAGGTATTACAAATGAATTATCTTAAGTCATTCATTAACTCTCATAGTGTTAATATATTACTTTACAATTTCAAAAATATAAAAAATCTTAAATATGACACAAGTTGATGACTTTGTACATTTCTTTTTTAAATTCACTACAGACATTACAGTAGTGCACCAAGTATGCTCTTTGACAATTATCTTCACCGCACTGCTTGTCAAATGGCCTGAAATGAGTCAGTTTATTTACAGACGACAGAAACGCACCCAGTTAGTCTTTGATGCAGAAGGCATTAAAGTGGTCGTCATCGTACAGTTGTTTGTACATTACAGGCCATTATGAAAGCACATTCTTTGTGTATTATTATACCACAAATCTTCTTGAACACAGACCAACCAACCTTTACTCTGGACCATAACGTCTCACCCAGTTGTTACCTGACACACCTGAAGATGCTTGCAGACATAATGCCTGACCAAGTTCCTCCCCACCTTTCAAGATGCAGTAACTGTGTGAAGAACTGCAGCTCTTGCATGGCTTTTGATGTGAGTAACAGCTTCTTCCGTTGAGCAAACAACTGTTTAGACAACACTGTCAGATATACCTGACGCTTGTAAATGTGCAGCAATTGACAAATGCAAAAAGATTCCTAATTGCCAACGTCTGCCACCTGCTCTCATCCCCGCATCGTAAAATGAGGGGTGGAGTCTAAATGAAATGTCCGTGGGTGGAGCTTAAGATGCTTTGACACAGTTAGGTGTTAATTGTAGTGTGGAAGTGTTGACTGCCTTTCTTGTGACACTAACCAAGATGTGAACATTTTAACACATTTTTGGGATCTAGTGTTAAATTTAGCATTAAAAAAAAAATGCCGTGTTAGATCCACTCCAAATTAACACTCCTCAATTTGCTGTATGTGATATTTTAAGAAAACGTGTTTAGTATTGTGGGAAACTTTTGAAACTTTAGTCCCAGTCCCAGTTTTTGACCAAGCTCTTTATGTCTACAATACATTCGTTGTTAAACGTGTAGCTGACACGAATGCAGTCGTGTGACCATACCGCATTGAGGCTACATGTATAACAGAACGTTTGTGTTTTGACCCAAACATCGGTCCCCTAGTTGGTAGGTTCTTTGTGGTTGTCCCACCTGCCTAACTGCTCTTCATGGCGTTGGAAATAAACAGGGTGTTGCAATGGTAATCATGATTACAGTGTCAATATGAGGGAGGTATTTAATGGAACTTACTACAAGTCGTCACCCTTTGGGCTGGCTGACATCACTGCAAGCAGTTGTTGACATAACGGAAATCAAAGTTAGTCATCACTTGAACATTTACTTCTGACTCAGGCCAGGTACATGAGGAGAATTTGTTGCTGGCTGAGTCACTATGAATTAAAATTGAAAACTATTTTGATTATTAAGTCACAGGACCAGACCAGCCCGAACTATGGAAAAAAATGTAGAATCTTATAGACTTAAATATATAATTCTGAATAGTCCAGAATATACAGTAATAAGAAGAACATGGAGGACAGGGGAGTTAGTCAACATGGTTGTCGGCACAAGCAGGAGCGACTTAGGAGAGTTTGTCTGTATAAAATCTATGCTCTGATGGGGTTATCCTCAGTAAGCTGCATGTATTACCACTATATTTGTGTCTCCATCAAAAGCCAGTTCTTGACAGATAAGAAGCCACCTGCATAGACCTGTTATGTGATTTTTCTTTTTTTGTGGTTAATTTGTGTTTGCATCAAAGCCAATTGCATTGCTAGTTCTCCCCAAGTGCAGCATTCTTGTCTCTGAATGAGTAGTCTTCCAAGAACCCTTTCAGACCCGCATGCCCCTGCCATTTGGTTGCCATTATCCTAATGGCACTTTGTCATGTGAAACAAGGGATTATTGCTGCTATGCATCCTTTTGCAGATTTAACCTGGAATTTTGCTTTGCAAATACTGTACTAGACTATTGTATGTTTGTTCTAGATAGATAAATGGATGTACTAAACCAGTTTGCTTTGAACGTTCAAGAAAGGCAGGTCTTAAAGAATTATCCACTGAGCAGCCACCTGATTTCTCAGTTATTATTTTATACTTTATTAGTGTATATGAAAAAATGCCCACATTACAATTTGGTCCCAGTCTGGACCAAAACAGAAGTATTTTTTGGCCTAGGTGGAGCTTTGTGCGCTACTGCCATTGCCATTGTAATGAACTGATTTGTCATCTATTTGATGCAGTTTTGCTATCTGTTATCTGGTGTGACCCTGGAACCTCTAAACTTGATTCTCCTAAGGTTTTACATTTTGGAATTTCAAAATTGTTCCTAAAAAGTTGGACAGAACCACAAACCGACAAATCACACTCTACAGCCTTCCTGGCAAGGTCTACTCAGGGGTTATGGAGAGGAGGATCCGCCGGATAGTCGAATCTCGGATTGAGACGGAGCAATGCGGTTTTCGTCCTGGTCGTGGAACTGTGGACCAGCTTTATACCCTTTGCAGGATCCTTGAGGATGCATGGGAGTTTACCCAAACAGTCTACATGTGTTTTTAGGTAGATACTCTGGGAATATGGGGTGTCGGACCACCTAATTCAGCCGGTTCACTCCCTGTATGACTGGTTTTGGAGAGACTGTCATGCGCAACATCAATGTAAACCTCTGGAGATCTTTCAGCACCGAATGATTACAGTGTTCAATGGGTGTGTGTTTTGCTTTTATTCTTGTCTTTTTGCTGTTTTTCTAATTTAAAGAATGCGAGAAGAGAATAATACACACTGGATGTTATGTGTAAGTGAATGAGTCAAAACAGTTTGACCCCCAATAGTGTATTCCTGGGTTAGCACGTTGTTGACCGGACGGCAATAATTATAATTTTTTATGCAGAAAACAGTGCAAAAATAATTAGAAATGAGGACTCGATGGAATTTATTGTTTGAAGTGGACTGCCCGTACATTTTAGCAGGATTAAATTCAATAGTGTTCATCAAATTGCTGGCACTCACAACTTTCTTTGGCCCCATGGCGGCTTATTTAGCAGTTAGTGCTTAGTTAGCAGTCAAAGAAAATGCAAGGACAGTGAGTGTTATGTTTGGGCACTCGATTTTAAGGAATGATACAGTAAATGGATAGGGGTTTTTTTAAGAGGTGGGGGGGGGCCTATACTATACATGATACTATACTTAATTTTTTTGTATGATTGGCATGTTTGTTAGTGTATTTATTCATTCTTAAAACAGTGCTGGTGCCAGTAACCTATGCAGTGGTTTGTACAAATGGAAAAATACATACGGCAGAGACACAAACGTACTGTATTTCAAACCAGGGTTAGTGTGAGAAAAATTCTAACCCCTATTGGGGGCCATGACAGCAAGTATTTGATAACCATATTGCATTGCATATCATCTATTGGGCTTTATTGGGTTCCTGTAAGTACCAAACTACAAATGAGGAAGAATTCTGTGGGTCTGCTAACCTGGCTCTGGCTACTTTGTTTGCTCCACTGGATTTGGAAAGCATGACGATATGTAGCAACCAGGAAAGTGCATACTTGGTGTGTTCCTGAGATTTTGTGTGTGTGTGTGTCTTGTGCAAATGGGTGGAGGTAGAGGGTGCAACGTTTTGCTCAGGAAATCCAAACACCGAAAGTGGCATTTGAAACAATGAAGTAATGGAAAGAAAAGCAGTCATCTTAAACAGTGTATTTGAACAATGCACAGAGCAGTTAGGAGTTGAGGAGTGAACAAGTAATGCATTGCGCTTGGGATTCCTTGTAGTAAATCATGACCTCATCTTCCCATAACTTATAATCCCGTATTTGTGTTCCTGTGCCTTGCACCATGTGGTCTGGCTCAAGTCATCTGTTGTGCTGGTCATGAATGTCAGAAAGGGGAGTGGAGGCTGAATTATGCTACCGAGCTGACTCCAGCTTTCTCCTCAACCTCCAAACCATCTTCATTTTCAAGAACTTTTATTAACAATAACTTTAAGAAAAAAAATGGGTTCAAAAAAAAAATCCAATTTCAAAGTAGTGTTTTCACGTTACGCTGATGTTTTTTGGGCGTGTGTTACAGGATATTTCTACTTAGGTGATGTGTTATGAACTGACAATACTATCCCTGCAATTAAAGTACACAATCTAGTAACAGACCTTTAAAAAGCAAAGTTCCCTGTGCTTTCACAAATTTGTTTTGACGTGTGAGTCGACACGGACACACTGGCTTGTCTCATGATCAAAATAGGGCCCCAAACACCGGCGAAAATTGGCGGAACTTCCACTTAGCTTTGCTTCCGCTAGTGCGGTTGTTTGTGCAACTCGGGTTGGATGAGTATATTTTCACCGTGTTGTGTTTTACCGCTTTAATGTAAGGAGCGTTTTACAGTGTCTGATGACGACGTGCAGGAAAAAAGATAAACACGTTAATTTTTGCGACTAGAGACTAAAGAGACTTTCCCACACACAGAACATCCTTCCGGCCTTCAAAATAAGGGTGGCATTTGATGCATGTCATAAAAATATCTTATATATGCAGTTTGAATTGCATGAGTGACTACATCTTTCTTAATGACAAGCATGAACTTAACAGTTGTTGAAGATTTTGTAGCCATGCGTGTAGAGGCTGACATCCAATTAGAAAAGTTAGCCAAGCTACATCCATTCCTCAGTCACTGGGCTAAATTGTCCATTGATGCATTGCATCTGTAAAATTAACCCACTTAAGCAGGGTTCTCAAACTCGGGCCATGGCGGGCTGAGACACTGCAGGTTTTCTCCTCAACCAGTTTCTCCAGCAGGTGACTTTAATTGATGAGCCCCTTCCCTCAAATTGAAGGTGTTGATCATTAAAATCACCTGCTTTAGTGACCGGCTGGGAAGAAAACCTGCCCTCCATGGCACGGGTTTGCGACCCCTGCCCTTAAGTTAACAACTTCATTTGTTGTTAAATGAGGTTTAAAATCATGAGACAGCATCTGCATTGGCCAATTATGTACATTTGATGATCAATACAGTCAATAACTGCAGTTACTTGATATGTGTATGGGCATCATGTTCATCTTTTGGTATCAACATTGTGACAAGAAGAAGAAAACCTTGCTACATAAAAATGTGACAAATTCCAGCTTCCAGCTGCAACAACACTATTATTGCTTGGAGTGGGTGACAGCTAACACACTGTCACACTGTGGACAAAAATATCTGGGCACACACTATTCAATTTAACAGGAGTTAGTTAGGCCATTGTTGTCCCTGTCTGTTTTCACATTTTGTAGACAGAATCCTAATACTGCTGCACATACGTAAGGTATTACTGCTGCAACCGCAACACAAACACACACACGCGCACACATGATTCCTGTGGCTTCTATCCCAATGTGAAACACCACAATGCCCCGAAGGCCTCCCTTCAAAACACAGGATCAAACATTGTTATGCAGATTTATAGAAATGAAGGTCAAGAGGTGAATGTATGGAAAAGAGAGTGACAGTACGATTGGATGGGTTTTGTCTTGTGTGCCTTTGCATGAGACTTTACTGTAGTTGCAGTTCAGTAGAGGAGAGTCGATGTTTCTCTTGTAGTCTTTCCCACGCGACTGCAAAGTATGTGTCGCAATGTCATTGTCTATTTTGCCAACTCGGTGTTTGTGTGGCCAGGGAAAAACAGAGCTTTTTGATTTGTATCATAAGAAATGTGCAACATTATATCATGTTTCTTTAATGAACGGAAGACTTTTGACTTATGGGGGATGATTGTATTTCCTGCAACGCTAAACATGTGTGCATGCGCCTTTCACATTTGTGCGCCGAGAGCTAGCATCCCACTTTATTATAGCGTCAAGGGGAACTGCCTCCCCAGTAGCCAGCATGCCTTGCTGGCACTGTTAGTAACAGTTGTTGTTAGGGCTAATTCGAGACACAACAACACACATTGTTGTTGTGTGTTGACTTACCAAGGGGCCGCTGCACAAAAGTAGAATTCAGACACCCTGGATCCATGACGAGGGTGAGCTCAACTGACCCAAAACAAGAGCATGTAAACTCAATCAGTTGCACAAAGCCCAAGCCAGGATGAGTAGACACTGGTTACTCAAGCCATTTGAAACCAATCCCGAAACCAAACAGTGCACGTACGCTGTTTCCTTTAAATGGACACCGTAATCGATCAGTCATCGATTCACCATGGCAACAAGAGCGGCTTTCCCTTGACAAATAAGCAATCCTTAGAGGCTAAAGACGATGCACAAAAAAAAGAAAGGCAACACTGCCACAGTCATTGATTGATTGATTGATTGATTGATTGATTGATTGATTGTTTATTTCTAGCCACATAATATACACAGAAGAGAACATAGTCAAAATACTCATATACAGTACAGAAAACAATCTGACAGCAATAAAACATTAAAATAAAGAGAGAAAGCATAGCCAAGTATTGCAGAGACAATTTGCTATACTTTGCGTACATTTAAGTAGTGCACAAATACACACTGCTATGCTGAATTCATCATTATTAAAAAATTACAAACAAAATAGTTATTGCTTGTTTAACAAATCAGGAACAGTGGTCTATAAATGCTTTGCGTTGTTAGCAAATCACCAATACTTGTTCCTAGTGTCAACAGCGTGTAAACTTCAGGTTTCCCCGCGAACGCGACGGCTACTGGGTAATCTAGTACAAATACACAATCGACATCTTTAAAAATGTAGTCGCAGTGTGGTCATTATTCTGTTTAACAGGCCTGTCACAACAAAACATTTTGCTTAGCCATAATTGTCCTACCATTATTGTCGATAATCAATATTATTGACAACAATTTTTGAGATAATTTTTAAATTAATTATACGGGAAATAAACTTGAATTTGTCAAACGATTTAACATTGCAATTGGAATGTTCAGTGCTTTTAAATAAAATAGCAGATGAAATTGTAATATCTTTTTGTAAGCTATTTTAATGACACTCCTATTTTGTTACCACTATTAGGATGTGCAATGCTCTTATTTTTAAGGCCGGAAAAATGAAATGTAATGTGTGTTGAAAATGTGTTTTGACTATGGCTAAGTGAGATAGCAATTTAGTGCCTCCTGTTTTCACACACAACTTGCACAAAGTCAGCAGACAACCTCAAATGTTGTATTCAATTAACCAGCACTAAAGTACATATCATGATGGAACAAACACACACACAGTAATATAATATACTAATATACAGTATAGTATGTGGTAGAGGGCCGCACAGTGGATGAATGGGTAGCATGTTGGCCTCACAGTCAGGAGGTTCAGGGTTTGAATCTCCGTCGGGCATCTCTGTGTGGAGTTTGCATGTTCTCCCCGTGCGTGCGTGGGTCTTCTTCCTCCCACATTCCAAAAACATGCATGTTAGCTTAATTGGGGACTCTTAAATTGTCCATTAGAGTGTGAATGGTTGTTTGTCTGCCCTGCTAGTGTCTGGCAGCCAGTCCAGGGTGTACCCTGCCTCCTGTCCAAAGTCAGCTGGGATAGACTCCAGCATATAGTTGAATATGATAAGAATGTGTATTGGGAAGTGGATTCATTATTGCTTTCCTTACATGGTGACTACTGATTCGGATAAGAGATGAGATGAAATAGATCCAGAACTTCAGCCTGGTATGGAGCAAGCTAACTCCGCAGAATAAATCTCCATGGTAACCTATGTCAGAAAATATCCCACTTTCCACTATCCCACCTTTGTGCATCCGGGTCATGGATAAATTGAGCCAGGATAACCAAGATGTCCTGGCTTAATCCCTTATCTTAGTTTTGTGCAACGGGCCCCTGCTACGTATTTTGGTGCATACTATAAGTACGTTTGCACAGTGTTGTGGAGCTACTTGCTTGTTGGCTGTTCCCCGCAAATTGAGGAGCACCTTCCTTAGCAAGCCAAAGTGCCTCTCACTATGCAGGGTACAACGCCACCTACTGGATCCAATTGTAAAAACAGGCTACACAGACAGCGCTATGATAATGTGTTTGTGAGTGAGCGTGTGTCAAATCTAGTAAGTAGCATCAAACCTGGCAATTTAATGGTGGTGGGCAGCTACAAATAACAATGTCTGTTGACATACCCTGTCTAGTATCTATCTTCACATATTTTCTTTATCTACCTTCTTTTACTGTTCTGTATAACACTTGTTTTTTCTCACCCTGCAGTACTAATGAATAAGTTCTCCCCTCTGTTTAGCTTCTCTTCTTCCTTTGGGACCGTGAGTACGGTACCGCTTGGCACAACACCACCTGCTCTACTTTAATGTGTGTGTGTGTTGACAAGCCATGTTCTTGTATTGTCTCAGAATTGTACCTCCAGTCGCAAAGCTGGTTTCACGCGCGTACTTCTGGTTACACACTAAACATGGATGTGGACAGCATTCGCAAACTTTTGTGTGAAACTCAAGATTCCATTTTGAAATATAGGCTGTCCGATGCTGAGCTCAAACATGTGAGTGATTGGTTTTTCAATCAATTGGTCTTTCAGTGATTTAGTTTGTATTGTATATTTGTATAAATGTACTATTCGGCTGGGGGTCTTGTCAATGACGTGATAACATTGTTTTGGCTATGACTTCCATCTGTTTTTTGCCCCACACTCAATTCAATATTTCCAAAGAAGTACATTGCATTTGTTGACTGTGAGCTGAACAGAGTAATATTCTCGGACTCCTGATAAATGTATTTGAAGGGATAAATGCTTTGTCTGTTGTTTTTAGCCATGTTTTAAGCTTTGTTGATTGATTTATGATTTAAATTTCTCGTGTTCCAGGCGCCCTCTTATTCTTTTTCCATAAGTTGGATAGCCTGTGTGTTCGGACATCAATTGTGTCACGTACCGTATAACTATTCACGTGTTGCACAACATGGGTTATTGGATCATCTCCTCACGTTGTCGTCCTCCAGGTGGTGGGTACTGACGGGGTGCGGGCAATGATGGAGTCGGCCCTGACAGCAAGAGATCGAGTGGGCGTGCAGGACTTTGTCCTGCTGGAAAACTACACGAGCGAAGCAGCTTTCATTGAGAACCTTCGCAAACGCTTCAAAGAGAACCTCATCTATGTAAGTGCACACGCTTAAACGGGCTTTTTGCGTTTAATATCAAACACAAACAGATACAGTGTGCCCCTGGGACCTTATCCAGTGACATCCATCACCCAGGAGATGTTTACAGGAGACCTTTTAACGGAAATTAAAACAAACTAGAGATGCTCAATACTGGGTTTCTTACTAAAATATAGAGTTGTTCCTCATTTATCGTGATTAATTGGTTCCCGACCCGACTGCAATAAGTGAACTTCCACGAAGTAGAATTCAATACTAATGAAATTGAATATTTTTGTAATCAGAGCATAAACACTTGTGTATGATCTTCTAAATACTGATTTTTATTAGAGCGCTGGAGACATAAAATTTGTCTCCTCGATGTAGCTCGATATTGCCGAAACTCAGAGACCAGTGTAGAACGCTACCCAGCTGCCGCGGTTTGTAGTTAACTAGCAGAGTAATCATGCAGTAAACATTCACACAGGATCAACTGTCAGCCACTCTTTGCGCTGCTAACTTGCTGCTAGCACTCAGCTAACAGTCAACTCCAGCTACGTCACTTCCCATGCCCCGCTCCTTAAAGGTGCACACCCATCCATCCATTTTCCTCCGCTTATCCGGGTCCGGGTGCGGGGGCAGCAGCTTCAGTAGGAAAGTCCAGACTTCCCGGTACCCAGCGACCTCTTCCAGCTCATTCGGGAGGACGCCAAGGCGTTCCCAGGCCAGCTGTGAGACATAGTCCCTCCAGCGTGTCCTAGGTCTTCCCGGGGGCCTTCTCCCGGCTGGGCATGCCCGAAACACCTCACCAGGGAGGCGCCCGGGAGGCATCCGGACTAGATGCCCGAGCCACCTCAACTGGCTCCTCTCGATGTGAAGGAGCAGCGGCTCTACTCTGAGCTCCTCCCGGATGGCCGAGCTCCTCACCCTATCTCTTAGGGTGAGTCCAGCCACCCTACGAAGGAAACTCATTTCCGCCGCTTGTATCCGCGATCTCATTCTTTCGGTCATGACCCATAACTCATGACCATAGGTGAGGGTGGGAACGTAGATCGATCGGTAAACAGAGAGCTTTGCCTTCCGGCTCAGCTCTCTCTTCACCACGACGGTCCGGTACAGCGACCGCATTACTGCAGATGCTGCACCGATCCGTCTGTCGATCTCACGCTCCAACCTTCCCTCACTCGTGAACAAGAACCCGAGATACTTGAACTCCTCCACCTGAGGCAAGACCTCACTCCCAACCCGGAGGGTACAGTCCACCCGTTTCCGACTGAGAACCATGGCCTCGGATTTGGAGGTGCTGAGTCTCATCCCAGAAGCTTCACACTCAGCTGCAAACCGCTCCAGTAAACGCTGAAGGTCACAGCCTGATGAGGCCATAAGGACCACATCGTCTGCAAATAGCAGAGACGAGATCCTAAGGTCACCAAGCTGGACTCCCTCAACACCTTGACTGCGCCTAGAAATTCTGTCCATGAAGATTATGAACAGAATCGGTGACAAAGGGCAGCCTTGGCGGAGGCCAACGTTCACCGGAAACAAGCTCGACTTACTGCTGGCAATGCGAACCAGGCTCCTGCTTCGATTGTACAAGGACCGAATGGCACGTAGAAGCGGACCATCAATCCCGTACTCCCGGAGCACCCCCCACAGGACACCACGAGGGACACGGTCGAATGCCTTTTCCAGGTCTACAAAGCACATGTAGACTGGTTGGGCAAACTCCCACATACCCTCGAGTACCCTTGCAAGGGTGTAGAGCTGGTCCAGTGTTCCGCGACCGGGACGAAAACCACATTGCAGCTCCTCTAACCGAGGTTCGACTAACGGTCGTACCCTTCTCTCCAGCACCCTGGAGTAGACTTTCCCAGGAAGGCTGAGGAGTGTGATCCCCCTATAGTTGGAACACACCCTCCGGTCACCCTTTTTAAAAATGGGGACCACCACCCCGGTCTGCCAGTCCAGAGGTACTGTTCCTGACTTCCATGCAATGTTGTAGAGGCGTGTCAACCAACACAGTCCTCCAACATCCAGAGCCTTGAGAAATTCTGAGCGGAACTCGTCTACCCCCGGAGCCTTGCCACTGGGGAGTGATTTGACTACCCCAATTACCTCAGCCACGGTGATAGAACTGTCCACGTACGTATCCTCAGACTCTGCTTCCTCTATGGAAGGCATGTCAGTGGGATTGAGAAGGGCCTCGAAGTATTCCTTCCACCGACCAACTATATCCACAGTCGTGGTCAGCAAGCCCCCGTCCGCAATGTAAACAGTGTGAACTGGGGGCTGCTTCCCCTTTCTGAGGTGTCGGACGGTTTGCCAGAACCTCTTCGAGGCCGACCAAAAGTCGTGCTCCATAGCCTCACCGAACTCCTCCCACACCCGAGTTTTTTAGCCATTAGCATTTAGCCATTTCAGTGCTTGAAAATGTTTCATTTAGACCATTGAATACATACAATTTGCTTAATTTTTTTTTTTACTAATAATACACAATATTCAATGATGAGACAAAAATCATTTATGAAATAATTAATTTTTGAAAAACCGCGATAGAGCGTGCGATGTTCAAACATGCATGTAGCGACGGACGATTGTATACCGATATAGGCAGCAGCTCTTGCCTTACACTATTGTTGTCTAATGAACATACTACAATGCATTCTTTTACTGAATTATACCAGTAGTGCAAAATATGACACACAATTTCCACTGTAAATTATAGAACGAGTGCCATATTTATTTTAAACACTTAGTCATTTAAAAATGTTATCTAAACGAACATGTTCCCCTACTACCGACAAGTAAGACAGGTTTTTAAAAAATGATTGCAAATAAAAATCCAATTAAATAATGCTAGCAATGATACAATTTCAAAAACTGCACAGTTCTGAGGCACAAAGATCTGAACAGAAACAAAGTAAAGGATAAAGTGTGAAACCCTGCAAAAAATACATTCAGTTAAATTAATAAAATGTTCTTATTGAGCTTGTCTCCTGTTACTTATTATTTTGCTGCAGGAACTTAGAGAGACTCTCCGATACAACTTTGTTTATAGTCGGAAAATGCTAATGTTTCAAAGCGAGTTTCACAGTGGAAGTTGGAAAATGATTAATTGAAGACTGTCAACGGCAGATAGCAAGCCGTGTCAGAAATATTGCGAAATCTTTATCATCGCATGTGTCTGCTGTGGTCAAGTTAATGATACCATTGGAAACGTTAGGTAACGTTAGTAACTTGCAAACTACCAGTTTACAACCCTAACATCCCAGACGTTAAAATTTATAGATTTTTTGTTTTGTTCCTACTTTTTGGTTCTGTGCCTATGGTTCATCTATTTGTTAGTGCTTCTCATATTATACTAATGTTGACTGAATTTGCTAGTGCAATGGAACCCTATTAAGTCCACCCTTTTTGTTGGTAACAGTTAATTCAAATATCCTTTATCATGGCCCATTCTCTTCTGCATGTTTTGCAAGTTTGCATGCATTGGCTGTTTGGCTTATATATTCGAGAGATGCCTACTTAAAGAGCTTCTGATGTAGTTTATTTGTCAGGTGAGGACATTGTTTTAGTCCTGAAGTGAATAAACTTAATCCTGAAAATGTCACATAACATGATAGGTCACCATTTCTTGTCTTTTCAGACTTACATCGGTTCAGTGCTGGTGTCTGTAAATCCGTACAAAGACTTGGAGATCTACACAAAGAACCATATGGAGCGGTACCGTGGGGTCAACTTCTACGAGGTCTCACCACACATGTAAGTATGAAAGTTGTAATATTTACTGGAATATATTCCAAAATAAGTGTAACTGTACGGTATTTCCCGGGCTATAGCTTGCTTCGTAGTGTAAGTTGCATGAGTCAAAAAGTTGCAGTAAGTTGCATTCAGCAATATTCTCCATCGGTATGAATGTGAGTGTGAATGTTTGTTTGTCTATATGTGCCCTGTGATTGACGGGCGACCAGTCTAGGGTGTACCCCGCCTCTCGCCCAAAGGTACCTGGGATAGGCTCCAGCATCCCCGTGACCCTAATGAGGATAAGCGGTATAGAAAATGAATGAATGAATATTTATCATGGTGACAGCTTTTTTTTTTCCTATGTAGTATCATGGCGACTAACAACATTAAATTCACAAAAGAAGACAAAGCTGGAGGGAGGGAATAATGTTTAAACTAACAAGGACACAACTTAAAGCTACACAAGCTAAATACTGTATGGCTACAATACAAACGTACTTTAATAAATGTTCTGTAAAAAGACACTTTTAATGCGTGACGCATCCTGACGTGTGTGCAAACAGCTGCATTTTAAAACCAAAACTTCCTTTTTGTATTTACAAATGAATTAAAATAGACGGATCATCATAGTTGGTCATTGGTTGACACATTAGCTGCACTTCCCAAGCTAGACATAATAGGTGTCCTAATGCTTGTGTGTGTGTTTTTCAACCACTGTGCCGTGGCGTAGTGTCTGCTGTGCCGTGGGAAATCCTCCACTTTCACCTAATTGCTGTATAAATATTTTTGAAATTGAGTCGGCCAATAATGTGCCATCGCTGGGTGTTGGTGCCCTCCAATGATCGGCAGAGTAATCGTGTAATAAGCTAAATAGCAGCAGGTGGCAACACTTTGTGTTGACTTTATATTGTTTCTATAGGCTACAGAGATTAATGTTTACATTTTCTGCTGGTGTTGTGCCTTGGGATTTTTGGAATGAAAAAAGTGTGCCTTGGCTCAAAAAAGGTCCTAACTGAACTAAGCTAAAACTAAACACTGTCCTAATGAAACACCACTGCTGTCTAAAATACCGCATTTCTCTGTCCATGCAAGTATCAGATTATTATAGTAGCACCGTCTTTAAGGCAGAAACATATTAGAAAGTCTTCTGTAACAAAAGCGTCTGGTATGCTCTGCATTATTCGATTTGTCTGCCTAACTGTATTAGAAGTTCAACAAGTCACAAGTCCCTAGGTATTGCCCCCAAAAAAATTCAATTAAAATTCAATTAAATTATACTGTATATTCCTGGAAGGTATGTGTATTTTGTATCCAGGCAGCTTTAAAGCACAGTCTTTCACACTGGCTTCAACATTGATGTTGTCACTCACACTGCACAGTGCTTGTGATCTTATTTTCCCACTACATTCTAAAATAAGTCTGTTGAAGCGTCATGCTTGCTTTTTTCTCCACTATGACATAACACCCATTTCCAGACTGCCTGTAGCTCACTATTTAACACACTCAGTGTCTACTTATAGTTTGGAAGACGCCACGCCACAAGCCAAAGTGTTAATTTGAAAGGTTGCCACAGGAATGCTCCGGAAACTCACAGTAAATTCTCTCTCGACCCATTAGGTCAGTGATTAAACAAACATTTTCCTAATGGAGCCTGAGGTGACATCCACCAAAAATTCTCCCACATGCCAACTCTCTTTTTAATGTGATGTTTTCTTTTTTTTTTTACTTCAGCGCTTGAGTGCAAGGCCAAATGTTTGCTCCCTCTGAGTGGAAAGGGGGAAAAGTGTTATTTGACAAGTAGAGCTGGAAGTCAAGGGAGGGTGGAAAGAAATGTAAGCAAAAGACGATACTGGTGAAAGATTTCCTCCCTTGAGAGGGAACTCCTCGGAATGAACCTGCCCCTCGAAGTAGTCCAGCTGGTTGTTATCTTCCAGCAATTAGTCAGGCGTCAGATATGCGTCCAAACAGGCTGAAACAACACATCAGACCAGATAGGAACCAGTCCTTGCTAAATTATATGGTAAGCTATATCAGTTGTTTGCCATTCTGGACTTTATGTTGGTCATGCATGGCGTCCACTGCCCTTGCAAAGTGCTGTTGCGTGTTGTGTTGTGTTTCTGTATATCCATCCATCCATTTTCTTCTCATAGCTTAGACGTGGGAAACCACAACAGCAACAAAACTACTGTCTAGTTTAGTGTGTCCTGATCCGACATTGATGTCAGATATCAAAAATAAAGTATCACATTATATCCAACTAAAATTTCCGATATTAGTACTTTATCTTATCTATACTTTTATACACTTTTATCCAGCAGCTTACGGATAGAGACCACGTTTTCTTCGAATGTTTTTCACCAAAGAAAGATGTATACATGCATTAAAGTTTTATTGTCATTGTAGTAAAGACGCACAATGAAAATTGAGTCTGAGGGGTGCTGACATAAATGGTTTCCACTGTTTTATACATTATAGGAAAATTATAGTGGTGGATTAGTAGGAGAGGCGCTAACAACTTCACTCTCTGTGACTTTTTCTTGTGGGGGTACCCATTCCATTCCATTCCATTTTCTTCAGCGTATCCGGGTCGCGGGGGCAGCAGTTTCAGTAGGGAAGTCCAGACTTCCCGGTCCCCAGCGACCTCTTCCAGCTCCACCGGGAGGACACCAAGGCGTTCCCAGGCCAGCTGTGAGACATAGTCCCTCCAGCGTGTCCTAGGTCTTCCCGGGGGCCTTCTTCCGTCTGGGCATGCCCTAAACACCTCACCAGGGAGGCGCCCGGGAGGCATCCAGATGAGATGCCCGAGCCACCTCAACTGGCTCCTCTCGATGTGAAGGAGCAGCGGCCCTACTCTGAGCTCCTCCCGGATGGCGGAGCTCCTCACCTTATCTCTTTGAGGACTCTTTTTAATGTGATGTTTACCCTGAGTCTTAGGGTGAGTCCAGCCACCCTACGAAGGAAACTCATTTCCGGCGCTTGTATCCGCGATCTTGTTCTTTCGGTAATGATCCATAACTCATGACCATAGGTGAGGGTGGGAACGTGGAGGTTGTGGGGGTACGTTAAAGACAAAGTTCATGTTCCACCACTTCCAGCAAATATCCATGACATGAAAGATCACAGCTGCAATCAAACGATGGGCCGCGACACCCTGAGGCGCGTTTGGGAAGAATTGTCATATCGGCTTTTTATGTTTTATCCGTGCTGCCAGTGTTGGCCAAATTGGGCACGTGTAAAACATGAAATAAAACGTTAAAGTATGTACAACATATGTGTCCAAGCTGGAGGTTTTTTTTATTGTTTCTCGTTTTTGAAATATTGGGTGCTGATTTTGGCGCTGATCGCGGGTAAAAACGACTGAAATTAGTTTTATCCGCAGGGTGGCTGGGCTCTCCCTTAGAGATAGGGTGAGAAGCACTGTCATCCGGGAGAAACTGGGGGTAGAACCGCTGCTCCTCTGCATTGAGAGAGCCAGATGAGGTGGCTCGGGCATCTGGTTTGGATGCCTCGGGAACACATTCCTGGGGAGGTGTTCAGGGCACGTCCGACCGGTAGGAGGCCTCGGGGAAGACCCAGGACACGTTGGAGAGACTATGTCTCTCGGCCGGCCTGGGAACGCCTCGGGATCCACCGGGAAGAGTTGGTTGAAATGGCTCAGGAGAGGGACGTCTTGGCTTCCCTGCTTAGACTGCTGCCCCCGCAACCCGACCTCGTATAGGTGGAAGAAAATGGATGGATGGATTTTGGCGCAGTACTTTGTCATGTGCCGTGTTATTCCTTGCAGTTGGAACTGGGTTTTGGGGTGTTGAAACCACGGGTGTGTGCTATGTTGTCAGCCGTATATAGCACTGGTCTTGGTGCCAGGTTAGCATTGAGAGGTGCTGGTATGGCCATGCTGTTGTCACTGTTGTTGGTCGACATATTACTCACGTCAGGGCTCAGACTCAGCAAATGTGGGGACGTCTTTCCGAAGTTGAGGATAAGTGGTATAAAGTTTACTCCCCTAAAGAACAATCAGCAGCCACTTAACAAGTTCTCGGTGTCTTGACCCGAAAATGGAAATTTGTGGAAAAATGTGACCTGCTCATTAACTACTATTAAATAATATATTTATATGAATAATATATATAATATGTATATATCAATTTTTTTGTTTGTTTTACTATTTATTGTCATCTGACTTGAGTTGCAGGATTACCCACAGTACACTGCATTGAGACCGGATTTTTTTAAATTTATTTAGGAAAAAAATCTTTATTTATCATAAATACATACATTCCAAATGCATGGTGCTCTATTATATGGTTTTAAAATTACTGACTTGACTTATTTTCTTTTTTGGGTGTCTCCCCCAAAGTCACCTGGAATAGGCTTCAGCATTTCCCCGTGACCCCAGTGGCAACAAGCGGCATAGAAAAAAATCATTCTAAAAGACATTTTAGTGCTGTGATCATAATACCATGAATCTGTGATATTTTTACCCAAGGCTGTCATACCATCAGAATTTCATACGAGCCCATGCCTAGTCAGTACCTGCAGATGGTGTAAGCAGCCTGCCGCCTACGGTGGGTGCTCCTCCTGGCCAAGATTCCTCTTCATCATGCCTACATGGCAATAACTCATAAAGACATACAATTTGATTTTAATGCATGCTGCCAAAGTCATTCCCCCCCCCCCCCCCCATCTTTTTATTGACCTTTGCATTGCAGTGCACACTATTTAGGTTTGTTTGGTAGATTTAGATCAGTTAAATTTCATTATGATGTTTTAGAGAGCTTGTGAGACGAAGATTGTTTTTCATGTCACATGACGTAACACTCAAATGGCTTTCAGCTTGAACAAATGCTACAGCGTCTGCTCTTTCCCTCAATCATCTAGCTATGCAGTGGCAGATAACTCATACCGTTCCATGAGGACGGAGAGGAAAGACCAGTGCATCCTAATTTCTGGGGAGAGCGGAGCCGGGAAGACGGAGGCATCAAAAAAGATCCTGCAGTACTATGCAATCACCTGCCCAGCCAGCGATCAGGTGCAGACCGTCAAAGACCGCCTGCTGCAGTCCAACCCTGTGCTTGAGGTGAGACACGATCATTTGTCTTTGGACCATACATTTGCCTGACGTTGTACAGGATAATTGATTATGTTGTTGTCTGAACTGCTTCCAGAATTTATGCCCCTCTCTAACCAGATTGTTTTTTGGGCCACGTCTTCATTTCGTAAATTATCAGCAGTCTGTAAATTGCCTTTAATGCATGTATTGAAAAGTCAGTGTAACCATGAGCATTGTGATTGTATGTTTTTGTGAATACCAGAGGTGTTTGGGATGATAATGGTCACTTCTGTTTGGATGTTGGAATGTCACATCCAGATATGTATGTCCGTGTCTGTGTGTACGATAAAGTGGATCCTCTTTGAGTTGACACATCATACTGGCCGACTCATGTCAGCAAGAGCAATTGTCAACATCACCGAAACCAAAAATAGCCATTGGTTGAACAGGTACTTGGAATTGTGAATACGCTTAAGGATAATAGGCAATACGACAGGATTTTTAAATGAATTGGTCGTTTGTCGTTTTAATCTATTTTTGCATATTTTTGCCTAGATACATATTTTCGATTTTTAAAAATGATAGATATATATTTTTTTATAATTAAAAAACGTTTACATTTTTTCCTTGTATATTTATACTGTACTTATATACATTATCTTACAGTATATACATTATATATAAATTAGTTGCATGTCTGGACTACAGTGACAATAAATCTTACTTCCGGTGGCTCACAATCTTAAATAAAAAATTTAAAAAAAAGTAAATGGGTGCATTTTGTTAATTACAGTGGTAAAATCCAGATTAAAATTACCACGCTTTTATTTGGAAAGAAACAGGAAGTCACTGTTTTTAGGCAGTAGTAGTTTGACACTGTTGATGTTATCAATACCACAACACGTGTCGACGTAAACCCGTTTTTCATATTTTATGTTAGCAAAAGCGGTCAACCGTGTTTGTTGACGTCAACTTAAGCGGTCATTTTTAGTAATAAGACAAACATGGTGGATCTTGATTTGATGAGTTGGTCGAGATTAAGAGGTTGTCGACATAAGCGGGTTCCATTGCATGTTGAAATTTGTGGTCCCAATCACTTGAGGGACTTTGACCTTGTCATTTGACTTTCCTTCCCAAAACACTTGTGTTCATCCCACCATCAGTCCTTACCTCAAAAATGTCCTGTCAGTGTTTTCTTTACCCTTTCTCTGTCCTCCCCTCAGGCTTTTGGCAATGCCAAGACATTGCGTAACGACAATTCCAGTCGCTTTGGCAAGTACATGGATATCCAGTTTGACTTCAAGGTGAGCGGGACAGCCTGATTTACTGTGTCAGAGATATAAAATATATCCAACAAGTCTTCATTGAGTGCCTTATTGTAAGCGTCTAACGCAGTGAGCCTCCTTCTACAAGATGTTTTTTTTTTATTGTCCTCAAGCCTCCCCTCAAGTCCTCTGGCAGCCCTGACACTTTGAAAACCCCAGCTTTCAAACGTATACATGATATACCATACTGTACCACCCATGCTGTTTTGTATCGCTACTCTAAATTCCTGCTGTTGAGTATCCTTGTCTAATGGAAGAACACTTCTCCATCCATGTTTGCTGAACCCCCAATATTTACATTGCAAAACCTCCATGTGGTAATCATACTTTAGTACCCTAGCATGAGCCTCTCCTTCCGTACCTCCTCACTATCCTCTCCCGTCTCTCCCCGGCCTTTGTCCCGTCGACAGGGTGCCCCGGTAGGAGGCCACATCATCAATTACCTGCTGGAGAAGTCGCGTGTGGTTCACCAGAACCACGGCGAGAGGAACTTTCACATTTTCTATCAACTGATTGAGGGAGGCGAGGAAGACCTGCTCAGACGCCTGGGCTTAGAGAGGAACCCTCAGCAGTACCAGTATCTGGTGAAAGTAAGGATGCCACAATTTAAAGGTTTTATTCTTTCCAATGATTTTAGTCAACGTTATACCTGAAAGAGTGGAGCAGTTTTACGTTGATGCCCCCCGCAGCTGGTTGACTGACAGTGGCGTAAGTGGTTGTTGATATAAAAATCTAAACTGAAACCAGCTACTTATAGAACGCAGTGTTTAGGATTTAAAATAATTGACATTAAAAAAAGGATTTGTGAGCCGATGGCAGATTGTTGACATGGTTGTCCTCTATTTGTATTTTTTTTTAATGGCAATTGTTCTGTTTTCATATAATATTTCATGCATGAACTTCAGTCTCACCTTTAAATGTTTTGATTTTTGACGAGGCTATAACATAACTACAAAATTGAATCAAAGTGCAGCCCGATCAGAATTGATCAAGCACAACCAGCTGTCCGTGTGTTTTTGTTAAGAGGGTGTTGAATTGTATTCGTTATGGTCTTAAAGAGTCTTACGTTTTGACTTGTTGGAACCTGTAGAGACCCTGTTTTTTTGTTGCCGTCGTGGAATCCAGGTTATATTGCTGTGTAACTAGGCAGTAGTTATGTTGCTGACCCATTTTTCATAGAAAGGACCCTTTTGGACCATCAAATTTAATGTCAACCTGAGCAGCCAATCATTAAGGTCCATGTTGTCTTTTGAAGAGTTTGTTTGAGGATAGTAACGGCAAAAAGACAAATAAGACTTATTCTTTCTCTTTTAATATTTTGTGGATTCAGCAACACAAACACATGCAGTGACTTTATTCTATACCTCAGCTTTAGCTTTAGTTGAGCTGCAAGCGTTTGCGTGTGGGATTGTGTGCGTGTTTGTGAGAGAGGGTATCCCGGTGGGAGTCTTAGCTTAATAGGCTCTCTGTCAGTCTCATTCCTCAGGGGGGAAGCGGGCCCTCAGGCAGAACCCTTCCCTGTCGGCGCACTCACCCGCACGCAAACACACACGCACCAGCGAGTGCACAGAAACACTTCAGATGTGTTGTTGTGCAAATTAGTGTTTACATGTTCACACATTTCCACAGCAGCTGTTTGGTGTACTTTGCCGGATGTGCTTAGGATTTTGCCAGGATTCATAAAAGCTCGATTTAAAAAAAAAACACATGATTAGGTGGTAATTGCACACTTGAGTGCTTTATGTTTTTTTTTTTTACAGGTTTGTGTGTTGTGTGATTTACTAGGGTAACTGTCCCAAAGTGAGCTCCATCAATGATCGCAGTGATTGGAAGGTGGTGAGGAAAGCGTTGACTGTGATTGGTTTTAACGAGGATGAGGTTGAGGTAAGGGCATATTTGTTACATTTGTCACAATATATATGTTTTAATTTTATGAATGATTTTATATTCTTTATTTATTTGTGTCCTTATGTGTATTCTTATTTTTTAGTACATGTTTTTATATTTGCAAATTAATTAAAAGAATAATGGGCAACATTCAAGGGGTATTTTCAGCCCTTACACTGAATTTAACATGATCATTTTTTAAAGGTGTGAGGCCAGCCTCCCCTCAGCCACACTGGCGAGTTAAATATGACATTTAATGGTACACCATAAGTCCACCAGATGGCGACGTAGGCTGGCAAGTCACAATGGTTAGACATTGAAAACCCCTGTGCGACTGTAAGTCATTTTTCTTTGTGAGGAATATTAAAATGTTTGAATCTTTGTATTAAATGCAGTAAACATTCACCAAAACAGAAGAACATGCTAAAACATGTCCAAGCGTACAAAGTTGTCAAACGCTAGAATATCTGTGAAAATCTTAGACAGAGACAGACATGTTTAAAATATTGTAATATTTAGGTCAAACTGTTCAATGTTAAGGTTTGAAAACCACAGCTCTATATTAGAATTGGTTTAGAGCTTTGTGTGAGCCAGTGAAAACGCTCTTAAATAAGTGTTTGTCAGATTTAGGGATTTCATCTTTTTGTGATGGACGACTCCATTCAAATCTAGATACATGGGTTACGATACGATTAAAAAATCTATTTTAAAAACAGAATGGTTTGATACAATTCAAGGCAGTATACAAACGATAAGATTCGATTTGGTGCAATTCTATTTGATTCAATTCTACAGTTTTTTTATGTCAATATTAGTCTTACATTATAAAATGAAGATGCCAAGTATGTGAAAGTGGCATTACAGTATTTTCTAACATGCAAAAGAGCACATCATATCCCTAAGCAAGGCACTGGCAAGAATAAAGTCAAGAGAATAACTTGTCAAATGTATTTGTTGTTTAGACACAGACTTAAAAAAGACTTGTTGAATGATGAATCTTTTCATTTGACGGGATCAATATTTTATGTTCTTTATTTGAAATCGATATTTGTATACCCCTTAAATTTGTATTTGGAGCCTAATTAGGTTTTGTTGTTTACTGTATTCAATGACAATATTATCAATTTATCTATATAAAATACAACCATGAAAAAACACAAGACCTAATCTTCAGTCCAATTAATAATACAAAATAATTAGTGCAAATCCCCTTAAATAATGACAAATGTCTTCCAAGCACAGTACTAGTACGATTCGTGGTTGCTGATTCGATTCAAGGACAATATTGGTTCATTTAGAACGATACGATTCAATAACTTTAAATTGATTCAGTGACTTTTTAGCCAAAATTCCAAGCAGTCTGACGGTGAAATAAAAACCTGGATGTGTGACAGTTCAGTTGAAGTTTCCTAAATTTCCTTTTCTTTTTCTAAGAGAGTAAATCAATGATGGATATAAACAAACAAGTAAACAACAATTCACGGGAAATGCATTCACTTTCTCTTTGAATAAACTGCAACCAACACTTCAGGTTGAAAGAACAATTAATTAATGAACAGGTTGATTTAATTCTATCTGATAAAACATGACTAACTTTAATTTGATACCTCATTCACTTCTCTATCCAAAGCACTAAAGAAGTTATGTCGCACCACCAGATTTGAATGACATTTCATGTGCAGATAAATATAAAAGTGAATGAATATCCTACATACCGTAGCGTTTGCACAGACGCTATAAAGCTACGAGGAGGTGTTTGATCAACACGCTTATCATTGCCAGGAAAAATGGAACAACAACAGAGTAACAGTGGCTCCCAAACGACAAGCCCCCCATTCAACCAGAACACAAACATGCACAACCTTAACACTCGCTACGTACCATTTATTTTGTCCTGACGCTCCCGTCCAAAACTCAGTATAAATCCCCTACCAAATTAAATAAGAAGTAATGTAGCTAACAAGCATGGAAGCTAATGAAACTACACCCCATATCCTGTGAAAAATTGCATATTTTAGGACGTCCACACGGACTCTTCCAACAGAGCGCGCACGCCCAGCGCCCAATCAGCAGGCATGACTAATCGTCATACGACAAATCAAACTGTTACAAAGGTAACGTTTACCGTCTTTGTCAGTAAAATAGGTAAAAACACACATCCATATAAAACCTGCAGTGCTTAAATCCCATGCTTTATTTCCTAGTATCGATGAAATACCTTTCAAACAATTGTTAGCTCGATGTATGTCATCTGGAATGGTCTTTTTTTTTTTTTTTCCTCCCCTTTCATACCGCACCTCCTCCATATCTTTCTTTCCAATGTTATTGTACCACCTCCTCTTTGTTTGTGCAGGAGTTGCTGAACATAATCGCCAGCGTGCTCCATCTGGGGAATGTGCAGTATGGCGGTGAGGAGGGGATTGCCTGCATCACGTCCGACACACAAATCAAGTACTTGGCAAGGGTAAGGTGTTACGCCAAGCAAGCACATCAGTGCATGTAATACAGAAAAAGGCAAAGGTTTGTTGGAACAAAAAATGCAAGACACCCCCTACTGAAGTATGTTTGGAATAAAATAATAATACCAAAATAGTGGTTACGAGTATTTAAGAATGTTTTCCCACGTTTCTATTGAAATATCCAACCATGATATGCTGAAAATCTAATCTTAAAACTAACTACTGTATATTGGGTAATATGACTGTAAAGGAAACTATATGGATGTTATTTTATGTCTAGAGGGCTCTAACAAACTTATTTAGAAGCTCGTAAACAAATTTTCAATGCTCATATTATAAAAATACTCCATTCGTAATAAAGAGATCCTACTTCACGGAAATTCACTCATCACAGTCGGGTCTGAAGCAAATTTATCCTCCTTACCAGTGGGACACTATTTGTTTTTTCTTTTCCATAATTCAGCCAGCAGACAAACTGAGTCACTCAGTCTTATATATTCCCCAAATTACACAGGTTCACCAAGAACCACGCTACCATGTCACAACTGTTCATCAGTCTGCCGCCTGTCTCATTATGTTTGTCCCTTGCGTCGCCCACAATCCTGCTAATGTTGTTATGTCTTTCCAGCTGTTAGGAGTAAATGGAACAGTGCTGACGGAGGCACTCACCCACAAAAAGATCATTGCCAAGGGAGAGGAGGTGGGATGAGAGACACACTCATACAAAAAACCTGTACACAGTTTTTGTTCCTCAAATATGCAATATTAATGTCTGTTTGCTGTTATCATCAGCTCATCAGCCCTCTAAACCTAGAACAGGCCTCCTCGGCTCGGGATGCTTTGTCTAAGGCAGTGTATGGACGCACGTTCACCTGGCTGGTGAACAAGATCAACACTTCACTTGCATACACGGTACACGCACGCACACGCACCCATGTCATGCAACTCTTCCAGGGCTTTGTGTCATGCAATAGCCCTCATAGAGTCTATTAATGGCAGCACCACCCCATCTTGTGGGCATTGTTTGAAACCTTACACATGAGAGGCTTCATGCATATTGTTTTTATAAGTTATATTTTATTATGGCTGCATATGTTGATGAAAAGGCTCCGATTTACGTGAAGTACAAATGATTCAAGAACTTTAAACAATTGATGTATGATTTATTCAACGTCAGTGTTCTGCCCTATTTCTCACTTTCAGGATGACTCTTACAAGCATTACTCTGTCATTGGGCTGCTGGACATCTATGGCTTTGAGGTCTTCCAGCACAACAGGTGAGAAATTGTTTATGAGTTTAACAGTCTCAAAAAGTTACATCAAGCTTTTAAGTTGTCCCATCAAGCTTTTAAGTCTGACTGCTTGTAGGAGGAAGGTATTGAGGCAAAATGGCAACATTAGTCTTGTGCCCCATTGCTAGTTGAGATCTATGATGAATCCCTAACCTTTATGATGTTAGTGCCTGCAATAGATACAATATGTAATATAGAGCGTTGTAAATAATTCTGTTCAAAGTCATTACATTGATGATAATTAAACTTGTGGGCTAACTCAGCCGATGCTGCTGTTGTGTTGCAGCTTTGAACAGTTCTGTATCAACTACTGCAATGAGAAGTTGCAGCAGCTCTTCATTGAGCTCACCCTGAAGTCTGAGCAGGAGGAGTACGAGGCTGAAGGCATCACGGTCAGAGTCCTATTTTCATGTGGAAGGTCAAATATGTCAGCATCCTGTTTTTGTTTTTACAGCTATGCATCGCTCATTGGTGACGCCCTGCATGGGCTGTGCTAAAATTTTTTGAAAAGTCATTCTAGCATGCATGTAATATAAATATCTTGTAAGTTTTTTTATGATTAGACAAATGGTTAAACACTAGAGATGCCAATATTGTCCCACTCTCAATTTCCGGGTCCGATATCAACCAATACCGATGTACTGATACTGATATGTGTAACATCACATATCTCCTGTCGTGGAATTAACACATACTGTATCTGTTGTGAAGCTAATGGATACAGCATCAGCATTTAGCTTATGGATTTGGCTGTATACAACATTATAGAAATCACAAACATCTGAGAAATACAGTACTTGCAACTGGGCATGGAAAATTGTGGCTCAAGGAACAGCACAAGTTTGGTGAGCCTGGCAGCAGTGCATTTTCTGCCTAGGAGTTTCCCGTGGATACTACCGCGTCTGCCTGCCACTCTTTCCCGTGTTATCTTACATTCCCACTATCCTATTGACATATAATGAATGTATAAATTGTGCACGGAAATACAGTGTTGTCCACTGTGCGTATTAAAACGAGTCAAAGCAGCACATGAATGAGGCACCTTTTCCGCTCCGACTCTTGACTCATCCAATATGGCGTCGACGTTGACGTACGGCTCAGCGCTCAATGCGGCACGTATGTATTTATGTCTATGCGCTAACTCCTTCGCCTTTGGCAGTGTTTTGACAACCTTGTTATGGCGAGCGGACTCGCTGCCACACGCACGTGCGGGTCCAAAGTCTATAAACGCCTAAACTTTGCTTAGGAACACGCCCACAAATGTTGTTCAGATTGAAGTTACAGATGTCTGCCATCTCCTGGTGTAAAATATAATTACATGAGGCAGCAAATTGCGACTTTGGCGCTTACAGGGATATATCAGTTTTCATCATAGATATTGCAGTTTTATGCCAACATCGGGCCGATAATTTTGGGGGTCCGATATTGTCGGACATCCCTATTTATTACTTCTAGTCAGTTAAACGAGAGCCCCACCATTTACGGCGGTTACAATTAGGGATGTCAGATATTGGCTTTTTTGCAAATGTCCGATATGCCAGTCTTGTCCAACTCTCAATTTCCAATTTTGATACCGATGTATGTAACATCACATGGCTCCTGTTGTGGAATCACATATTGCTTTAGACATTCACCAAATGTACTTTGGTTTCTGGGTCATGAGGTTGTTGTAGCCACTTAGCTGTTGCCAAAGAGTTGTGGCTTGTTGTTGAGTGAAGTGTGAAAGTGTAAACTAATTCAGGGTACCGTTTGTCTATGTGGCCAGTAGATTTGCTGTTTCCTGATGAAGTGCTTTCATTTGATCTTTCTAGTGGGAGCCAGTGCAGTACTTCAACAACAAGATCATCTGTGACCTGGTGGAGGAGAAGTTTAAAGGCATTATCTCCATTCTGGTGAGACATTTTCTCATTGTCATTACCTCTACCAAGGAGCTTATGCTTCTATACTGTAGATGTTCCATTGTTCCATCACACATTTGACCTGAAGCCATGTACCCCCTACTTCTGGACATTTAAAAACATTAACCTTTTTAGGTTAATCTACATGGAACATTCAACATAATTACGTGCTTAATTAATTTTAGTAATGCTTTGATTTGAGCTTCACTTTTTTGTCCACTCTCGATGGCTATGGTTCAAGTCAGCATACTGCGCAACTCTACTACCCAGAATCGTCGACTGGACTGGGTAGTACAGTCAAATCTTTGGTACAGCCACTGTACCGAAGATTCAAGCTGACGAAGCCTCTGCGAATAGATGCGAAACGTCCGCAAATGTCAGCAACTCTACTACTTTATTAAAAAATTAATGTTATTCTTACCGTAACTTCTTGAAAATTAGCAAAGATTTTCCGGCCAAACGTGTGTGGATGATGTCATGAAAGAGGCCATGTTGAAAAGGCCAAAAAAAGCCCTTTCACTGCCTGCAGGGGAGTGTTAATTCACAAGAGGGCAGAATACATGTATCTGCTTGTATACAACAGGTTTTTACGGAAAATATTGATCATGTTGATAAATTGGAGGTCTCTGAAACTGGCGTAGCAAATAGGATACAAATGGTTATATAGGGTTAAGATGATTAAAAGCAATTTTTGTTACATTTTTAATATGTGGAATACAACTCAGCTCAGAATCAAAGATGACACTTGGGTTTTTAACTTATGCTGATGGTGTTAAGAATAATGCCTGTAATTTAAATTTGGACTTAAATGTGTTTCCCGTTCAGGGTGTCAGGACCAATGACCAAAATTTCAATTTTGTCCCGTTTAAGCAGTAAAACATGCTCTGCCATCTATTGGCACGGTGAAGCATGTAAAGATTAAAAAAAGAAGAGAACCTAAAATGGATCCCTAGGTGACACCAAATGTAATTTCACGGGTTTCTGAGGAGCATGTATCCATACTTACCATGAACTTTCTGTCTGAAAGATAGAGCGTCAACCAGGTGTTTCAGTCTATTTAAGTATAATTGGGTGACCTATTATATTAAAAGTTGCGCTCAGATCCAGTAGCACAGAGACAGTTTTTACGAATCAGAACTGCACCTAAGATAATTCACAATCTTTAAAATGGCCTCTCTGTACTATAATTAAGCCATCCATAAAATGTTTTGTTTTTTTATTTAGTTGGGACTTCACTGTGGAGAAAACTTGATCAAAGTTATGGGAGGATAAAATGTCATGTCTGATATTTATTTTGCCTCTGAAGTGGTCTGCAAACTCCTTACAATACATGTACATTTACTATTATTATTCTACTTTCAACAGAGAACGATATTGACCGGAGTCAAATTCCTAGTGTGGCAACACATGCTCCATGGTGAATAAAGCTGATTCTGATTCAAAGAAAGTCCGTAGAAGTAGTCAGACAAGGTTCAGTCTAATTACTAAAAAGGGCCCGCTGAAGCTGACATTGGCATACATTATCGACCGCTTCTGTTGACATCAAATGTTAGCTCCAAAGAGGTCATTTCGGTGAAAAATAGGTCATTTCGTGTTGACATGTTTTGTTCTGTCAGCTTCATCATTGTCGCTGTACTGATTGTGCAGTATACATGGCCACTTATTTAATAAACACCGTAAATATACCGCCAAGGTTACAAACCTTGCCTCTGTTGCAAGAAAATAAGATGCAAAAGTAACATAAAAGAGGGGAAATAAAAGTCTGCACCAGCTGTAGATTGAACCCATGATGCAGAGTAATAGTTACACATCAATGTTCTCGTCATTGGCTGTAGACTACGAGAACAAAACAAAAATTTTTTGAAATAAACTAGTGTTTTGGCAGAGCGATGCAGTCAAGTAGCAAAAATGGACCGCCCATGTCAATGCAGTCAACTTAACGGTGTCGCAGTTGCATTGTTTGCATCAAATTCATTGGTATTTCTTGACATGCTACACCCACATGGTAATACATAATAATACAGACTGACTTGGTGTCAGAACAAAGATAAACATGTTAGATGTGCTATTTTCTAGGGGTGTAACGGTTCACATGTATGTATTGAACTGTTTCTGTTTTGCATGTTCGTTTGGGTATACATGGCGTACAGTTTCGGTTATATTTTATGCTTTTTCTCATTAAATGCATTACTAGAGTGATCTAAGCGCTCCGCGTGGAACAAAACTCCTCGCTGAGTTTCCGCATGGACGCCTCTAAATGTCGGACACTACTGACTGAGCGGGAGGAACGTTAGTAACTCAATCACAGCAAACACCCGGAGCTGGAAGACCCTCCCATTTCCACTACGGAATGCGGATAAATCCAAAGTAGTGTGTTGACATTGTTCCACAGAGATCGGGTTTGGTGCAGGAAACATGGCAAGTTAGCGTACTTGAAACGGTATCACGTGGCAGTGAATGTTACATGTACAAGAAAGAAAAGCAGCTCAGTGCAAACGCCGATAGCTTCAGCTCACTACCTCTGCTGCTAGTGAGCGGCTTCTCTCCACTGCAACCACTCTACACTGTGCTCTCTGCACAAAATGTTCATTTTTTTTAGCCAAAAACTTCAAGTTACATTTGTCATATTCAGGCTGTTGCTGCTAAGTGTTTGAAGTTTACAGTTATAACTTGTTAATTTATCATTTTTATATGTATTTTTAATTGTTTTTTAATGTAACAGTTTATTTTATTATAGTTTTTCTATTTAAAAAAGCAATTAGTTGCTTTTATTTAGTTAAAAATATACATTGTTGGTATTTTTAAAAGAAAAGCGTTTGAACTTTTTTGTACTGAAAATTAACCGAACCGAGCGCTTCAAGAAATTGAACCGAACCGAAATTACATTTAGTGTACCGTTACACCCCTACTGTTTCTATCAGCTTCATTCATTATGTCTGACTTGAAAGAGAAGCGTTGTCTGTTTGATTGCCTTATTTTCAGCTGTTTTATATTATTATGTAGCACACCATGCACAATCACTAATCATTTCAAATACATGCACAGTTATTTGAATTCATCTGCCAAACATTGTACAAAGAGACCCATATACAAAGACATTGACCATGTTGAATGTCAGCCCCGCCTCCATTTAATGACTGCCAGCGATGCGGACCGCGCGTCTAAGTCAGGTGGTTGCAACCCAGCATTGTACGCTCAGACCGTACAACCAACAAAGATACTTTTAATCCTCTTAGTGTTTCCATGTTCTTCTAATCCTACTGGCCAATCACTCTTCTGTTGTCCCTTCTACAGGATGAAGAGTGTCTGAGACCTGGAGATGCCAGCGACGTCACTTTTCTCGAGAAGCTGGAGGACACCGTGGGAGGTCATCCGCACTTTATCACGTCAGTTCAATTCCTACATTCCACAGTCTGCCAAATGCTTGGTCTTGTAGTACTATGCTGATTGCCCCTTGCATGTTGTAGCAGGGCCGCACGGTGGTTGAGTGGGTAGCACATTGGCCTCACAGTCAGGAGGTTCAGGGTTCGAATCTCCGTTGGGAATCTCTGTGTGGAGTTTGCATGTTCTCCCCGTGCGTGTGTGGGTTTTCTCCGGGTACTCCGCTTTCCTCCCACCTTCCAAAAACATGCATGTTAGGTTAATTGGCAACTCCAAAATGTCCATAGGTATGAATGTGAGTGTGAATGTTTGTTTGTCTATATGTGCCCTGTGATGGACTGGCGACTAGTCTAGGGTATACCCCGCCTCTCGCCCAAACCCAGCTGGGATAGGCTCCAGCATACCCGCGAACCTAATGAGGATAAGCGACAAAGAAAATGAATGTTGTAGCAGACCATTTAAGCAAGGGGTGTCCAAACTGTTTACCGAGGGCTGCATACAGAAACGTTGATACATTTTGTACATTAACGTAAAAATATACGTCACCCTATTAAAATAATGGTCATTGTTTCAGATTTTTTGAAAACAAAAAAAAGGCTCAAGAGTTCTCAGATAAGGACATCTTTTAAGGACTCCTATAGGGTAAACAGCATGATCCTTTCAATTAAGGATTTAGCTGATTTTAGCAGAGATGGCCAGCATTACCAAGAGATGGTTCAGGCCCACAACTGTTTCCTCAAAAAATGACTTAGACCATTATTTTAATAGGGTGACTATATCTAAACTATTTGATCAAAACTCATACTTGGGGCGTTGAATTGATTGCAACCGGACTCTTCAGGTTGTCTTAACAGTGTTCCTCAACTGGCCAAAACTTGCATTATAATATGTAATCTTATTGTTGATAGCCTGAAGTCAGTTTTGTAGTTGACATTCCTCCTCATAATAGTGTGTTCTGAAATACGTTTTGCACGTCAAATTTTTAGTGTTGGTTAAAAAGGTGGCATGCATTTGTTTAAAAGTGGGTCACGACTTAACGACCGATGGGTAGTAAAGGGACACTACCGGTGAAAAGTTTTAGAACACTCCCAATTTCTCTGGAGGAAAAACTTACATTATTAAGTGTTAACATGGTCTGTCTCTCTTCCATTGTTAATTGCCTTTTTTCTTGCCAATTTTATAGAGACAAATTACTTTCTCCAGTTCAATACTGTTAAACTGATGCTCGCAAGGGTATATTACCCCAGTGTGTTCCGAACACTGTTTTTATGCCGACAGAGGAGGTAGTAAGTACTCCAGAACTTGCAGCACATGTAGGAATTAGTAGCATCCAAGGCTCAATCCACCTCCAGTTCTTCAGAACAGCTTTAAATTGTTGACCCATTTTGTAGTCCCTGAAACAGGCATTTTTGTATAATTCTGAAATATACATTATTTTTCAGTTTTGGGTAACCTTACCTTTTTTAACCTCTGGCAATTTGACACCGTCTACCTTTGTAACATTTCAAACTTTTCGTTGCATTTGAAACTTTTGACCGGTAGTGTAGGTCCAAAGGTGAGACCAGTTGTGAACCGCTGTCTTAAAATGTCTCACCTCTTTTTTGAGCAGGCTTCATCATTTCATTCTAAAAGACTAGACAGGGCACCTTTGGTCTCAGGGCATGGTGAAAGAGGCACGCCAAAACTAAGAATGGGTTCACAGCGGTGCAAACCGACAGTCATTGACAGCAATGAGTTTGAGTGGATGATGGATGTTTGTCAAGCTGAACAGTCCCGTTGCCGGAGAATACAGTGACCTGGATGAATGATTCAGAATTAGCTGTGGAATGAAAATGGCCTGCGGGCCCCACTTTGGACACCCCTGATTAAAGCCATGTTAATAATGGGTTTTATTTGCTTGGATGCAGTCACAAGCTGGCTGATGGAAAGACTCGGAAGGTAATGGGTCGTGAAGAATTTCGACTACAGCATTACGCCGGAGAGGTGAACTACAATGTCAACGGTAAATATACGCCTGTGTGTGCAGCGTTTTATATACACACACACACACACACACACACACACACACACACACACACGCACACACAAAATGTGGCATTTTACCAGGTGAAGGTAGAATTGCATGAAAATCTGAGTGTGTTAAATTTCCCAATTGCTATTTCTAAGTCATCCTATTCTAGTAATTTAAGTAACATTATACTGTACCAAAATCTGAATGTGATATTACAGTGAATGCTGTAAGCATCGGCCACTGTAGCATTGATTCATTTAAATTGATTAATTTTTAAAGTGCTAGTTAAATTAATAAGGTTTGTGAACAGCTTAATATTTTTTAAATGTTTAAACATGTTCAATAAAGATAACAGGTAAAAAATAAGTAAATGAATTATGACAAAGTTTACAGAAACATTGTACTGTAAGGGTCAATGCACAAATACTGTACTTAAGGAAACACAAGGAAAGCATGGTGGATCGTGTGGTTAGCACACCTACCTGCCTTCTAATCTCAAAATGACCAAAGAAGCATACCAATTGACAAGTATGATTTACTGTTCATCTTAACCCAGTGCTTCTCCAACAGTTGGGCGGGCTCCAAGCAGGAAGTGTTTTAAATGTCACTGTAAACTTGCCAACATGTATGAACATGCGGTTTGACTCTTGAATGCACTTGTATGCTTCACAGCTCTCCGTTTTGTTGTTTCAGTTTGTACAGCACAGATAAATAAATAGGAATTATCCGTTTGACAATAGTATTACAATTGGGACGGGGGGGGGCGCGAAAACAATTCTGTCTCCTGGGGGGGGCATGACAGAAAATAATCGAGAACCAGTGGCTTAACTGGACATCCTGACATTCCCCATCAAAAAATACAACTCGTATATTCATGTAATTTATTATTACTATTATAATTATTATTAAAAATATCCCCAGCCATCACGTGTTATATGGAAAATAATTAAGTCCATGTGTTTTTTTATTACAATGGTGACATCATGTAATCAAATGGGCATATAAAATGGGTAATAATTGATAAATAGTTATTTAATGGAAAATAACTCATTTTATGTGTATTTTGTGTATATAAACTAGAAATTACCAAATAATTCAATATTTGACATTTGAGCAAAACAAAATAGGGAAAAAAATGAATCTGTTATAGCAGTTTATGGGGGAGGACTTTATAGTTCTCTAATAGTCCTCAAAGAGTAGTCAGTTAATGTATCCCCTCAGGGTTAAACAGTCACATGGTGCTGAATGAAATCAGTGTATTCATCGAGCGTCAAATCCATCCTTTTTTCAGGTTTTCTGGACAAGAACAATGACCTGCTGTTTAGAAACTTAAAGGAGGTGAGGCTGTTAGGGAATAGAAGCAATAGCTCACGTTGATAGATTGCTTTTCTTTGACCAAATGTTTCTTTGTAAAGGTTATGTGCATGTCGGAGAACAAGATCCTGACCCAATGTTTCGACAGGGAGGAGCTGAGTGACAAGAAACGTCCAGACACGGTAGTGTTCCTCATTGCTCCCGTACATATTTTCTCACAAGAGAAAGGGCAGGTATTCCCTTTCTCAGTGCTGATGGAGATTCCCTCTTGCTGCCCTCTCACCGAAGAATTCCCAAACCCGCAGTGGCTTGAACAAGGTCCCGTCTTAGACTGCTCCCTCTCTTCCACACTCATGAACATGGCTCCTATCTAAGACTTCCTTTTACTCAGTCATCTCTTTGTGTGAAAGGACCCGTCACCCACCCACTTACATTTGTGTTCTCATCCTTCTGTGTTTCTTGTGTTTGCTTTCCCAGGCTGCCACCCAGTTCAAGGCCAGTCTGGCTAAACTCATGGAGATCCTCATGTCTAAGGAGCCGTCGTATGTCCGCTGCATCAAGCCCAATGACTCTAAGCAAGCAGGTATGATGTCGTATGTTCTAAAATGTGGAGGCTCAAAAGTAAACTATTGTTTTCCAAATGTCTTGTAATCTAAAGCCCACAGCACATGTTAATATTCTCTCCAGTTTTAATGCTTTGCTTTTCCCCCAAATTACCAATACACAGGAAAAACCGTGGTACCTTGGCGCTCGTACATGCCACGTATTGTATGATTTGGCCTCATCATTTTGCCCCGGTTCAGTATACTATACTGTGTGTACTGTTGTTGTACGGCCATACATGCTCAAACAAACCATCCCAGGTGAAGTGAAGCTAAAATTATTCTCCATACAATCCATTTTTGCTTGGAATGTATTAATTACATAATTTCCAATTTCAGATAATGTATTTGTTTTTTGTACGTTTAGTTTTTGTCAGCCCTTTCGGAACAAAGTATCAAGTTGATGTTCGGCAGCTCATGTTACCACTGTTCAATCTTTTTTAAAATTTTTTTTTTATTGTTAGCTACCAAAAACAAGGTTAACGCATGTAAGAACGCTTTATTGTCACTGTAATCAAGACATACATTGAAATTACGGCACCAGCTCTGTCAGATAAACGTATAAATAATCAGAGGAAAAGTCAAGTAATGGCTAGATCCAATTTTCATTTCAGTCACATCAACGTCCACTTCTGTCAATAACTGGGGTTATAGCTGGAGTGGCGAGCAGAGTTTGGGTGTTTTTACGAGTTATTGTCTGCTGAAATAGCCAGTAGGTGTTATGTCAGGATGATGACAACGTAGCAGCTTTCAAGAGCTAATATTTTCTTTATAGCCGTCATGTCAATCCTGTGCTTTTGCTAATTCCAAACAAAACACTTTGTTTTTCACCGAGTAAGCTTTTCTGTCATCGTCACTATTTTGCGCTGGCCTTTGTTTGACCGGACAGTTGTCTTTTTGTTTCCTTCACAATGTCTTCTCTGTCCTTTTGTCACTCCTACTCCTGATTTCTTGCGTCTTCCTTCTCTCTTTAACTTTTTTCTCCGACATGATTCTCACCCTTCCCTCTTTCGCTGCCCGCCCCCTCTTGTGTCCAGGTCGCTTTGATGATGTTCTGATCCGTCACCAAGTCAAGTATCTGGGATTGATGGAAAATCTGAGGGTGAGGCGAGCCGGCTTTGCTTACAGGCGACGTTATGAGATCTTCCTGCAGAGGTGACGAGATGATTCTTTGGTTCTCTATTTGCATTCTGGGATTTTTTTAAAGTGTGTACCCAAAGCAAATGTGAAGCTACTGTATCATTGAACCATTTGGGTTCTTTTGAAAGCAAACAAGCTGACCTTTTATCAGTCATCAGGATATGTCTAAGTGCCACTGACAATCATTATGGGAGTCTGAATACACTGAGAAGGAGAACTTGTTTGCTTATTTTGTTTCTGATAAATGTGCTTTTAAAATAACTACTGGTAGAATGGACTGGAAACTTAATGGGCTCTTAGTTCATCGATAAAATGAATGATGGGTTGGATTTTGTCATAAAAGCAGGGAACTGTGATGGAGCTGTTTTTCCGTCTGGCAGCTGATTTTTTTTTTTTTTATCAACCCATCGGCGCATGTGGAAAATACAGTTAAAACAAAATAACAAAATTTGAAAAAGGACATAAATTGCATGATGATAAAGTAGAAATAGTAAAATAAAGTCAATCTGTTTATATCTAAGTCATTTTTCAAATATTAGTGTCAAAACAAAGAATAAAGTTGCAATTTTTGGAAAATGAGTTTGGGAAGAAGTATGTTATGCGAATAAAGTTACAGTGTGAGGAAACAATTACAAGAAGGCAGTTTGTAAAGTTGAAAAACAGCAGCAAAAATGGAAGAAGGAGCATTGGAGAAAAGGTACTGATCCACTGTCACTGCAAAGTAAGCTATTTGAGGAACCACTAACATCTCAGCTTTGTGTTGTAGTTGACAAAGCAAATAGTTTTATAACAACTTTCCACCAGAAGACACATGCTCGTCATAAAGCGGAAGTCGGTCACAGGTCACCAAACATACAGTTGTGTTACTAGCAGATCTGTTTATAGTTCATTAAAATCCCATCGAGTAAAAGTGGAAGTCTATGTAATCCAACAAACAAACATTTTCCCACCCTCACGTCCGGCAGGGTCACAGGAATTGTCACCGTCCCTTTTTATATTCATGGAGGGCCCAGTCGGTTTATTTTTCCCAACCAGTTTCTTCAGCCGGCGATTTAATTCCCTCAAATCGAAGGAGTTGTTGATCATGAAAATCATCTGCTTTAGTGACCTGTGGGAAAGAACACCTGCAGACTCTCGACCCGCCATGGCACAAGTTTGACGCCCCTGCTCAAAATATCAGTGTAGACTCAGCACCCTCTACTGACCAAACCAAGTTGTGAACATAAAGCACATACAGACACAAACATTATACAAACTTGGCTCTAACAAATGTAATTTTTAAAAATCATATATGTATATATATATCATATTTTTAATAAAATTATTTTTAGAATATGCCAAAGACTAAAAAAAAACAAAAAAACAAAAACAAGCTGTGGTCCACAAACATCCCCCGGGCTGCACTTTGGACACCCCTGTCTTAAAATATTTTATATGAATAATTTATATGAATATTAAATCATTTTATTTTACTCCCTCTGTGATAATGAAACAACAACAGTTGTTTGTGTATTACAGCATACTGGGCTTGGATTCTTATTGTACTTCATTATACCATACAAAATGCTACGATACGATTCGGATAATATCTCGATGCGCCAGTAAGGTGAAAAAATAACAAACAAAAAATAGTATCTTTGCATTTTGTTGTATATTTCAAGAATATTTCTAGAATACGAACCGCGTAAGGGTGATACTGTTTTAGTTGATATACCTGACAAACAGTGACAATTTTCTGTCCATGGCACAATGTGGTGTCTTGATAGTAGAATATAACGAGGATGGTTGTGTGTATTCAGGTACAAGTCCCTTTGCCCCGAAACCTGGCCAAACTGGGAGGATAAACTGTCTAATGGAGTGGCTACATTGGTCAAGCACCTTGGGTACAAGCCTGAAGACTACAAGCTGGGCAGGTTATGAACACACACTGAACATATGAATAAACAAACAACACCGTTAGGATTTTATACAGTATATGTTTTAGTTCATATACTGAGTGCATCTCACGATTACATTGCAGATCAAAAATCTTCATCCGTTTCCCAAAGACCTTATTTGCCACCGAGGAGGCCCTAGAGAACAGGAAGCACAGTCTAGGTGAGCGCCCGTGACATTGTTGATATATTCAAACAAGTATATTGCCCCTCTAATTGAATCGTATCTTTTGCCTCGCTGTCATCCCTCAGCCACCATGTTGCAGGCAGGATGGAGGGGTTACAGCCAGAGATCCAAGTACCAAAAACTCAGAACTTCAGGTGAGGAATAGTCTACTTCAGTGGTCTCAACCTAATTTTCACTGGGGCCTACTGGATTTCAACTCTGGGTGAGACTCGAAGTCTTGGGAGTAGGGCTGGGAATCTCAGGGTACCTCACAATATGACATTTTATGCCATACATGGCTCACAATAATAATATCTTGATAGGATGACACAGAAAAATCAACTGTTTTTCAGCGTAATGATAATTGATAGGAGGGTTTAATGTTGCTGTAGGTTGAGATAAAGATGTTTTGTTACACCCCTCAGTGGGAGTGATGACCGCTCCCAGCATGCACTTTGGTACTTGGTTTGTAAAAGGTTGCTGAAGTTATGTGTTTAGAGTTAACCCTTTAAGCCCCAAAGTCGCAACATAGCAGAATTTTACAAGCCGTTTCTGCAACTGCGGTGCCTCGTGTAGTTCATTCTTTACACCAGGAGATGGCGGACATCTGTAACTTTAATCTGAGCAATATTTGTGGGTGTGTTTTTTTGCAAAGTTTAGGAGTTTATAGTCTTTGAACCCCTTGTGCGTACGGCAAAGAGTTCGCTTGCCGTGACAGTCCACATGCAGCTCATGCTTGAGCTGATGCTTTCCTTAACCATCATAGATAGATACATAATCGGTATTACTACGGTAATAATAGTGGTGGAGACAGCAGTAGTGTTCCCGCTGTAAATGACTGTGACGGCTGAGTTTGCTTGAGAGATCAGGATGAGTATCACAAGTGGATCAGACACTTTGATGAATCGGTATTGTGAAGACAGGGATATGACAAATTCTGAGCCTGGTGATGTCATAATATGCTAATTAGATGAGGGAATTTATTCCCATCACAAACTTTGGGTTATAGTGATGATTTTTCTCATATACAGTATGCCTTTGTCTCTCACCATTTTCAGACTACAGTCTTTTGATATAGTAATGTCAAAACTGAATATTTTCTTTTTTTTTAAAAACAAAAAACGCAATTTTTTTAATTATTCCCCATAGTTGTTCTACGTGTGTTTACTTACCTGTTACATGTTGTGCTGTAATTTTATGTTAGCACCACAATTGGAGGTAGATTTTTTGAAGCTGTGGTGGCAGGCTGCGTGGGACTTCTGGCGCTGTGTGGTGCCGCATCTGCGCCTGCATTTTGACAAATAGCAATTTTTTATGACTTATTAAGTTATTTAACGTTTTTCAACAACCAGCAGAACATAAACCGAGAACATTGCAAAACTGTAAATTTAAAGGCAAAGCTGTTGAGAGCACTTACAGTGAGAGTCTAAGGCTGTGTTCACACTGCACGTCTATTCCGATTGTGTTTTTCTCATATGCAACCTTTATCGGATTTTTTTAAATGTCAGTGTGAACAGCACAATTCCGATTTTTTTCAAATGCGACTCATGTCTCATTCGTATGTGGATATAAAGCGGATATGTATGCGATGCGACTGCAGCGCGAACGCTCATGTGGCATATATCCGACATATACTGTATGTGATGGAAAGGCGTGTTTTGCTGTGCTTATCGACACTTTAAAGGCACGCAGTCACGGAAAGGCATAGTTTATCATGCAATACTTGGATAAATGTGCTCACCCATGTAGGGAAAAGTTCTCATCTGAGAAAATTGCAGAGAGAAATTACCAAGAGCTGCCGAAGCAGCAATGTCTCACCACTCCACTCACACGCACCTTGGAACAGACGTGGGAACAAGTTGTCTACAAACTTCCATACCAAAATTCTTGCCATCTTTCTTCTTAGTCTTCCACACGGTATCATTTGGTAGAGAAAATATTGACTCCCGTTGCACAAAATCCTTAGAAGTGCCACAAACGTGTTAAGGAGAGCATGCTAGTAATGTGCTGTTTGATACTGAAATGGTGGTATCTCCGATGCCAGCGCTTCATGATCGTAAGTTGATTCCGAAATCAAAATAGTAATACTTTTGATATTTCAGCTATATGAGTTTGTCGTATATTAGCTTGGGTGTATTGTAAATCACCCCAATACCTCAATATGCCTAACAATTTAAAATAAGTCCATAAATGACTATGATGTCTTGTATTCTTTATGCTATAATTTGAAATACTGTACACAACATTTTAAAATTTACCAGACACATTAGGGGAATTTTCACATAGTATTTATTAATGAATATCGCTGATACCAGCCTGAAAGTATTGAATGAGAAATGAAATCAATGGTATCGCACATGCCGCAGTAGTCTTTACTTCCGTAAACACACAACCATGCGTGATGTCGTGCTTCTGCGCATGCATGTCACTTTCCAGGCGCGTTGCATTCACATTACAAGTCGCATTTGTTTGGTAATGTGAACGAGCTCATAAAGAATTGGATTTTGAGCAAAAAAATCCAAATTGGGAATCCTACCCAGCAGTGTGAACGTAGCCAAAGATGTCGAGCCGCCTTTTGTTACCTGACCTATTTAGTCCAATAGTACTCTGTGCCAAAGTAGTCGTAATAGTACAAAAGTGCTGTATGTTTTGTACTACTTGACACAAACCTAAATTTAATTTGACGCCTGTTTCAGCGTAATACGAATACAAGGGAAATGAATTGTTTAATAATATATTTAGTTCAAAATAACAAAAAAGAAATCAGTCCTGGGTTATGATAGCACAGATCTATCCAATTTGCAGCACTACTCAAGTCGCTATTCATTTATTACATCTGCTTTGACAAAAAGGAGAGGTGACCTCTTTGTGTTTTATGTGACTGCCAACATTTAAATTGCACTTGATTAACAAAGCACTTGGCAGCTCAGTATGCTCATTCGTCATTACTGTAGCTGCTGCCAGCCAGGTAACGTGTATATAAGGTTCGAGTTTTAAAACAAAATTTTGTTGTTTTATAGTTGCTTTTATTTTGTAGTGGCGCACCACCACAATCAATTGCATGTTGCTGAAACCCTGTATTCTGTGTAGTGTCCCGCCTGTCTCCATGCCATACCCCCACTGTTAGTTCATTTTTGGTGTTTACTTGACCCTGCAAGTAACACAGAACTTTCCCGGATGTCACGTCCTACAATTCCATTACTCTTTGATGCCAAGTTCTGAGCCACAACGTACTTAGTCTTACCTTCTCCTACATACTTTGCATATTTGTATAAATAATGTCTCCTGTTTGTCTTCATCAGCTATCGCCATCCAGGCATGGTGGAGGGGAATCTTGGCCCGAAGGAGGGCCAAACACAGGCGGCAGGCTTCTGACACTATCCGCAGGTGCAGTATACAAAATGATTAATGTACCTAGGGACCTGGCAGCGCTTCCTCTCGCATTTGTTTAGAAAAAGACTTGTTAAGGGCTGTGGAATATACAGTATTTGAATCCACTCGGCGTGTCGTGTTTAGCCGATGCTCGGAGAACGGTGCAGCCCTATAAATGACGTTGACTGAAAAGGGCTTTTTTCAGCAATAAGAAGAACACACTGGACTAGGACTTGATGAGTAGGTCGTCATGAACAGGTTGTTGACAAAAAAGGCAGTGATGTTTTGTACTGTTTGTAAAGAGATTTTGTACGAAAGCGTGATAACACGATTTTTCATTGGTGTCTGCTGTTGTATCACCTCTTAAATCCCCATTGTCACACCTAGGTTCATCAAAGGCTTCATTTACCGCCACAAGGAGCGCTGTCCGGAGAATGAGTATTTTCTTGATTATGTGCGCTATTCCTTCCTCATGACACTGCGAAGGAACCTGCCAAAGAATGTCCTTGACAAGAGCTGGCCGACACCACCAGCAGCCCTTACGGAGGTAGAGATGACGCACAGTTCAACAACTACACTTTGGTGGTGCATAGACCCCAAAAATGGTGGCTCCATGAACGACACGCTTATTTCACTGATCTGACGCCCAATTGAAGGATCCATAGACATTGTCTGCAAAGGGGAAGGCAATTGGAAGGACATTGTTTGTTACATTTATTGTGAGCCTGTGGGAATGGCCAAATTTACAACGGTGACATTGCCTCCAAACAAAAACATCTGAACACACCTTTTGTGTCTTTAGGCTTCAGAAAATTTGCGCAAGCTTTGCATGCAGAACATGGTGTGGATCTACTGCAAGAGAATCAGTCCGGAATGGAAACACCAGGTGAGACTTTTTAATCCAGCAATCTCAATATAAACCTTAATGGCAGCCCTTCTTGGACTTCTGGTCTGACACGAACATTCCTCATATTTGAAATGCAATTGTTGTGTGTGATGGACTAGATTTATGCATTACCTACTTTTGGAGAAAATATTTATACTTGAATTCTTCCCAATTATGTAATCTGTTTTTGGAGATAACTTGGTGCCTGGTTCAAAATGAAGACAAACACAAGTACAGTGGTATGGAATCACAGGAGTGCCAAAATTTAAAAGGAATACATGTGGAGGACCCCTTCTATTGCCTTTGCTTTTTGTCGTCAGCTTGAGCCACCTGGTAGATGCAGTGAGAAAAGCAAATGAAAAGGATAAACGCCAAACAGGAAAATCAACATAGAAAAAACCAAAGACTATACAGATAAAGCGATGACCACATGGAAAAAGCAAAGACAAAATGGAAAACGAATATGACAACATTTGTGTAGTTTTGTTTTTTGATTCTCTTTATTCTTCCCAAATGTATTTCCTTTTAAGTTTGGCACTCTATACAGTGGAACCCATTTAAGTTGGTCCTGTTTGTGTCGACTACCCGTCAATCAACTCTTGTTGACATCAACATGCAAGCAAGTTGCGGAGTTTGCCTATTTGTGTGTCCCGTAGGGGTGGTCACATTGGGGGTTGTTGTTGGTGAACAACTGTCCTGCATAACATTATGTCATTTGCCCGCCTGCCGGCAAAATAGATTGTTAGTGGCCACTCCTCCCGTGGATTGAGACAAACTTTGGGGGAGAGAGGTTGGGACATTGTTTCCTGTAAACAATAGGTGAGGCTGCAAATCTCCTCCTATTTGGAGGGGACCTTTCTAGTATGACATAGATGCCGTCTTTTACCCCTTTTTCAGAAATGAGTCTAATGAAAACATGTTGGTTTGTAGCTTGTAGTTTTTGTAATGATTTCTGATGACCAATCATTCCAGACTTTCAACCCCTAAATATAAAGGTTGAGCTCTTTTGGGTTTCTCATCTAACTATCAGCTTTCTTCTTCCTTCCCTGCCAAATATGATTGGCTAGATGGAGCAGAAGATGATTGCGAGTGAGATATTTAAGGAAAAGAAGGATAACTACCCACAAAGTGTGCCCAAGCTGTTTGTCAGCACCAGACTGGGTAAGTGTTCTCTTATAGACTGGGAAATAACCACTTGATTCCCTGCTAATTTTGTAAGTAACAGTCCCTACACAGATGTGAACAGTTCAGCATTCCATGGTAGAATATCAACAAAAAAAGTCCAGACAAAAACCTTAACTAAAGGTTATAAATGAATTTGCATTTGATTGAGTGAAGTAGGTATTTGATCCCGAAGCAAAACGTGACTTAAGTACTTGGCGGATGAAACCCTACCTTGAGAGCACTACACTGCTTAGTTATTACTGTCCATCTCATAATAACATAATGTTCAAATCACCTTTATGATTCATGATGGTCTCAACATTTCAGTAGCTTTACCCGGGCGTGCAATGTCGATATTGCTACTTAACGCTTTTCTTTTTTGCTTTCCTTTTCCTTTATGCACTCCCACCAAAAGAGTCCGCCTCACGCTTGGCAGACATAATAAAGGGAAAAAGTTAACTAAAAACAAAACGAGTGATGTCATTGTAGTGACACGCGGCTACATATTACACCTCCTATGCATTCTTCCACCGCACAGCACATCGCCAGTCGTCTTTTTCTTTATGAACCGTATGAATAATTTAGCGGAGTGCGCTTGTAACAGTGAAAACTACGGATGGGATATTTATTTATTTACCTTATATGACATACTCCCATATCAACTCTTGTTCAGATGGCGAGAACATCAATCCCAAGGTGCTGCAGGCTCTGGGGAACGAGAAGTTGAAGGTTAGTAGAGTGCGGTTGCAGCTGGACCAGCAAGTTCCTGATTCATCCCATGTGTTGGCAGTACGGCGTGCCAGTCACCAAGTACGACAGGAAGGGCTACAAGGCTCGCCAACGCCAGTTGCTTCTGACAGCAAACAGTGCCATTATAGTCGAAGATGCCAAGCTCAAGCAACGCATCGACTATGATACTCTTAAAGGTGGAACGACGACTTACACGTCACTCATTTTCAGTGAATGGGATAGCATTATTCATGCCAACTTCCTGCACAGGTATCTCAGTCAGCTCTCTTAGCGATGGCCTGTTTGTTCTGCATGTGCCCAGTGACGACAATAAACAGAAGGTAGGATGGATAGCGTTCCAGTACGTACCAGTATGTGGTTTATGCAACACCTATACTTGAACATTTGTGTATCAAACGGACTCCCCAGGGAGACGTGGTTCTACAAAGTGACCATGTGATTGAGACACTGACCAAGATCGCCATTTGTGCCAACAAAGTAAACCACATCAACATCAACCAGGGCAGGTAAAAACTAAGACCCAAGAGCTTCAGTTGTCTTCTTTTCAGACTGCATTTTGAAGTGACATCTAACTAGCCCTGTCTTTCCCCTGCAGTATAACATTTGCAGTGGGTCAAGGAAAAGAAGGGTGCATTGACTTCACACCTGGATCAGAACTATTGGTGGCCAAAGCGAAAAACGGACACCTATCTGTGGTGAGTGCTCAAATATACTCAAAATATCTGAATTTAATCTTGAATGTCAGAATTCAAGATTTTTAAAAGTCTTGTTGGGATCATATACAGTATTCTATATAATTCTGATATTGGTCAGGTTTTTGATCACGAATAAGCATCACTTTGGAGTGGTAGTGGTCATTTCATGTTTTATGGCTGACCCAAGTAGCAAGATAATTTAATGACTGCCTTCCATTTGTCTATCATAACGGTAGTCAGAATGAAACAAAGTACAGTCGTCCCTCGTTTATCCCGACTGGATGAATGGTTTTAGAATATTTTTATTGTTAGAGCATAGAAAACCTGTTTATGGCCCTCTAAAGGTTTTTTTTAACAATATTAGAGCCCTCTAGACATGAAATAACACTTTTATATTCACTTTTACACTTTTATAGCCTATATACCCAGTATAGTAGACATAAAAGACAAAATAAGACATATAAGATATCAGCGAGTACTTCTTGCGGTTGCTATTGTCTCATCAATGTAACATTACTGGCTAGTGTAGAATATGCGTACACACCCCTAGTCAACAATAAGTTTCATTCAATATGCTTACTACATGCTTATATTGGAATTATACTTTGGTACGTGTACATTATAAGTACGCACACAGAGTTCTTGCACACAGCCCCTACTAACCTGTCAAAGTACTAGTCTGACTATGATGTTGCTACGTAAATGCCTGTCAATAGACCTTTGTCTTTGAACAGGTTAAGGCCTTATATTTGTATTTTAGTTAATTTAGCACCCCTGTAGCCACCTATATTTTAATCTCTTTACCCAATATACTGCGGTAAACATAATATTATATGTAATATTAATATTGTGCCTGTTGTGAGATCATTCCAACGCGCAATAGAAGCCTTTTGTTCCGGTGATCGAGTCTGACGCTTGTGCGTCTCACCAAACATTACAGTAACATTACCGTAATTTCCGGACTATAAGTCGCTCCGGAGTATAAGTCGCACTAGGCCAAAAATGCATAATGAGGTAGAAAAAAAACACACATAAGTCGCATTTTTGCGGGTAATAAATTTTACAAAACACTACATTAGATCTAAAACAGAAATGTCATCTTGGAAGGCAAGTTATAACATGAATAAAAGAATAGAGAACAGGCTGTAATTGGTGTAAGATATGCTAACGCAGTGAAGGGTATTCAGCTACATGCAAAATAAACATGCACAGAAAAAGTGTCCGGTGTTCATGCATCCTAATAAACAGTTTTTATGTAACTATAGCATAAAGAACAAAACAAGTTTACCTTTACGTTAACAACTCGCAATCTCACTCCTAATCACCAAATCCGTTGAATTCTTCGTCCTCGGTATCACTTCTAAATAACTCAGCTAACTCCGGAGGTAGACAAAGCGAATCTTCCTCTTCCGCTTGGCTGTTGTTAGACTCAGAATTCCCGACAAGATGGTCTTGGTTGTCACTGAAGCCCATGCTTGGTCGATCCATTCGATCGCTTTCGGAAAAGTTGCATGGCGCGGCGCAGCCTCCCGGTTGCTGTGAAGCTATGCTCGCCGTCCGTCATCCACTGCTCCCACGGGCGACGCAATACTGCCTTAAAGCTCCGATTTACTGAGATGTCAAGCGGCTGGAGTACTTTTGTTAAGCCTCCGGGGATGATAGCAGGTATGGAGTTGAAAACTAAGTTTCGCCTTGAACCGTGGCGTGATGTGAGCTCGCATACTGTCTATCACAAGCAGGGCTTTGCGTGTTCTAAAGAAGCCATCCGGACGCTTCGTGTAGAATTTTGCAAGCCAAGATATTGGTGCGTAGGTCTACATTGCCCTCTAGTGGCTGTCTGTGAAAATATATACATTTTTTCCAAGCATAAGTTGTTTGGGAGTATAAGTCGCAGGACCAGCCAACCGATGAAAAAAGAGCGATTTATAGTCCGGAAAATACGGTACTAGTGACCACAACATTTTTGAAAGCATTTTTTAAATGCCAAATATTTGTATTTGACTTCATTTAGTAATGTTATGCTTGAAAATGCTTCATATAGGCAAAAATATGTAACATTTGCACGCACATGTTTTGTTTACTAGTAGGCCATATTCAAGCAAAACAAAAAGGCGTATTAATTAATATATATTTTAAAAACCGTGACAGTAAAAACACAAAATTTGAAGCACGAACTGGCTAGGGATTACTGTACTTCCTTTTATTTGTTGTTTTTGCATAGATTGTGCCGTATTCTTTGCTTGCTGGTTTTTCAAGGCACCAGTCAGCAACAGTGCTGTTTGTGTCGTAACTTCCGGCTCCACTTGATGGCCCCTCTTCTCCTTTGTTTCTTCCAGACTGCTCCCAGACTGAACTCCAGATGATTTTCACTTTTTCGCAAGCCTGCCAAAAAAAAAAAAAACCATTCAAGGACACCGACATGCTTTTCCTTTTTATGCAATCACATGACCTCAGACCCTGCTCTCACTTTCGCCCATCAGGTGCGAGCTTGTCTGTGCCACACCCTTCTGGCGCTGGCTTCCAATTAAAAGATGCAGCAATACTAATGGAAATATTTATGTTTATATATTATATTTTTGGTATTAATACAGTCGCTGTTTGAATATTGTGATTTTATACGTGCTGCCAAGGAATAACAAATATTAGTGCATTTCTTTAGTTTTTTTCTTGTATGTTTTGTTATGATTTATTTTGGAACACGACCAAGCAAACAATGCACCAAGAAGAAGAAACACAGCAAACAATGGGGTGACTGTGCTGAAGTCGGGGATGTTGTCTTTTACCTCTTTTATTTGCTTGATTTCTCACCTTGCCGTTTTCTTAGTAGGTTGGAAAGCCTGTTTTTGCATGTAGACAATGAACAGGTCGGTGGCGATACTACTGAATTCCTATTCATACAGCTGCAGTGATGATGCGGGAACACCTACATCACATTTACTGTAAGCGAAGGAAAAACTTGAAGTGGATGAGTGACAGGGGCTGAAGGTGAAGAGATAGGATTCTTAACGAAAAGCATTGGTCTTCACAGTGGGTGACACCTCCTCCATCCTTCCACATGTCTTTCCCGCTTTGCTGCTTCTGCCTCTTTTTTTACTTAAGGATTCTTTCTTTCTCTCGTGTTGCGTTTAGCCCAACGGGTCTCGGCAGGCCTAAATGGAGGGTGTCAATCAGCCACACTGCATGCAAAGAGCCACAAGGCAACATTGGAATTAGGCTTTGTTTTTTTCTCTTGCTGAGTCTAATGAAAGGATGATTTGTTTGCAACTGTAAATTGAGTTCAAGAGAATTTGTGCTGAACGTGTATCTTTTGGGTGGGAAATGAAAGTGGCAAATGACTGGAAGACAGGGGTGCCCAAACTGTTTGTCCAAAAAGAGCGGCATACTGAAAAATCAAAGCAGGCGGTTGGCCATTTTGAGATTATTTTGTTAACACGTTAAAACCAATCCAAAAAACGGTAGATCTCTGTTCTTCACTGGGGTTACGTCCAGCCAATGACAAACATCTGCATCTTATTCAGATACTCTCTCACGACTTGCTCCTCTCCCTCCAAATTCTTTGATTTCTGATCAACATTTGCAATAAAAGTAGTTATTAGATCAGATACAGCACCAGAACACTCCCCTTCTCTCTTCAATTGCCATTGTTCTCTAAATATGCCTCGCAGTTTAAAGAATGTATAGCTACTCACCACTAATGAATGCAATGGAATCGAAGTCACGGTGTTTATGGTGCTCTCAAAGACTGCTGAACAAACTGCCAAATCTGAACACTTGATGAAAAAGCATGGTCAGTGACGCACGAACATGTAACGTAAACACGTAAAAAATGGGGGCTTTTCAAACAGTAATAGTACGTGTATGCTGTACATTGTATTACCCACATGAGGGGAATATGTTGTTTTTCTGTGGGACACAAACGACCTATTTTCGGTGAAAAAAGTATGTATATTATGACCAAAAATCGACTACTTTGCGGGGCGGTGAATGTGTTGATTCCCTGTATATCGTGGTTATATAGTGGGTTCTTGCTTCTTAGCGTCGCATTGTAAATTAGTTTTTTTTTATTTACTTAAGTATAAAGTGATTTAATGGCGTTACCTGCGTGAGGGGGAAAAAAAGTGCCGTAACTATGAGTCCAGCAGAAGGCTTGTCTCAGGTGTCAGTTCACTCAACATTTTCCAGCAGGAAGATGGCTCGACAAGACAGAATGTAATTGTTTCTGTGTAAAACTGCACTTAATAGGATTTTAATAACTGTGTGAAGTTTATTATAGGGTGTAGGATATCAAAAGTAGCCATTTTGCATCCCTGGTTAGCAGGTTTTCGCCATTCTCTGGGGTCTTTTTAAAATAACAGTCGTGAATAGCGGGGACCTACTGTACTTTAGATAAACCATCATCATCTCAGCTTTGTGTTATAGCTGACAAAGCATATTATTATCAGTATATAAATGAAAGTTTTTGCTGTTTTTGGGAGAGGAGCAGTTTGGACACGCCTGCTTAGGGTTAAATATAATGGCTGTCTTTCCAAACTCACATCTGAGGTAAAAGGTTGCAGGCGAGGGCGTTCTTATCCCCACATTTTGACGGTCGCCCCAAATTGGTTCCAGTTTCAGAAGTTTTTAGTAGATTTGCAGAATTTTGAGGATTTTTTTTCTTTTTTTGTGAGGCGGGTGCAATATGCTGAGACTGCTGCCTAACTTACAAGCCAAAGATCCATTTGATTTCTGATGATTATTTGTTGTATGAGTCATGTTTTTGGGAGACATTGTTGTTTGAATGTGCCAATGTGCCTTGTTTGCATAGCAATAGAAAATTCTTGTACGGGATTATAAGAGTAAAACCTCCTTGTCTGTCGCCGCAAATGTTGGTTGTGGTCTCTCTACTTTGCAAAAACTTTCTCCTGTGTAACAGCTTTATTCAAACTATTTTTTAAAGATACACTTCTATTCTCTCTGATGATCACTGTATGATCCAATTATACTAATTAAATTAATTATGCCAACACACTAAGAAACAAAATGAAAGTTGTGTCCAATAAATTTGAAATGGAAAGCCAAAAGAATTGTTTTCTTATTGAGTTTTTTCCAGTTGGTTCATCCATCCATTTTCTTCCGCTTATCCGAGGTCGGGTCGCGGGGCAGCAGCCTAAGCAGGGCATCCCAGACTTCCCTCTCCCCGGCCACTTGGTCCAAGTCTTCCCAGCGGGTCCCGAGGTGTTCCCATGCCAGCTGAAAGACACAGTCTCTCCAACGTGTCCTGGGTCTTCCAAGTGGCCTCCTACTGGTTGGACGTGCGCTGAACCTGAAGGCATTCCACGTGCCATTCCACCTCATACACCTTCTCACCCTATCTCTAAGGGAGAGCCCAGCCACCCTGCGGAGAAAACTCATTTCGGCCAGTTTCAGTTCAGACATATTGTGTAAAATTTGCATGATTTCTTCCCACAGCCCACAAATGTGTCTTGTAGTTGGTGACCAGTGTTGCACACGCTCCTCTTTACAGATATTCTCCAAATCCTACATGTTTTGAGGCTTTCACTTGATAATTGACCGTTAACTGGCTAGACCACTCCATTACCGTAACCTTTAGGAGCCAATTATTGAGTGGTTCTAATTACAGCTTGTTCTTATTTCGCTTGGTTAATTGGTCCCGAACCAAACGAAGTAGGGTTGAACGTACAGTACTTGAAGTCATCTTTACATTACTATTCTGTGTTTACACCACCTTGTTAACTTGTAATGAGCAGGCTACGGGATCCTTGCGGGGACACGAGACAGCCATGGCGTTAACCATTAGCAAGCTAGCGAACTAACTAGCTGACCTCCGATTTGTTTTATTGTATTCAAATTTTAAGAAAGGGTTTAAAACGGAAAGGACAAAGAAAGCAAAAACTTACCACTTCCACACAGAATGAGAGAACTTCTTTTCAGTCTTGTGAAGTCGGACTTGCCATGGCTGACTCCATTCAGTGTGACTCAATAATGGAACATTACTGACGCATAGTGGCCACAATACTATACTTTTTGTCAATATTTGTATTACTAATAATACACCATGGTCAACTATAAAACAGTTATCTATCATTTTTTTAATTTTGAAAAAGAGGGAACAATAAACAAACCGTGATATTGCAAAGGACGACTGTACTGGACCAGCTCTACACCCTTGAAACACTACTGGAGGGTACATGGGAGTTTGTCCAACCGGTCTACATGGGCTTTGTGGACTTGAAAAAGACATTAGTCCGCATCCCTCATGATGTACGGGATTTGTCCCGCGCTACTACGTCCCATTCGGTACAGCCGGAGTAGGAGCCTGGATCGCGTTGCCAGCAGCAAGCCTGTTTCCGGTAAACGTTGGCCTCCTCCAAGGCTGCCATTGGTCACAGATTCTGTTCATAACTTTCATAGACAGAATTTCTAGGTGAAGTCAAGGCGTCAAGAGAGTGCAGTTTTGGGGGCCTTAGGATCTCATCTGTTCTTTCTGCAGACGATGTGGTTCTGATGGCCTCATCGGGCTGTGACCTTCAATGTTTATTGTGGATTTGCATCTGAGTGTGAAGCTTCTGGGATGAGACTCAGCACCTCCAAATCCCGAGGCCATGGTTCTCAGTGGGAAACGGGTGAACTGTACCCTCCAGGTTGGGAGTGAGGTCTTGCTTCAGGTGGAGGAGTTCAAGTATCTCGGGGTCTTGATCACGAGTGATGGAAGGTTGGAGCGAGAGGTCAACAAACGGATCGGTGCAGCGTCTGCAGTAATGCGGTCGCTGTACCGGACCGTCGTGGTGAAGAGAGAGCTGAGCCGGAAGGCAAAGCTCTCAATTTAACTGCCGATCTATTTTCCTATCCTCAGCTATGTGTCATATATGTGTGTGTGTGTGTGTGTATTTTTTTTTAAATATGATATATGCATGTATGTGTATGTATGTAATATATATGTGTGTATGCATGTATATACACAGTATGTATGAGTATGTATTAGCAAATCATGTGAGAAGGGGGTAGGATTAAATAAGCTCTGCTTCTTCCTACTCCTTTTCGGACATGTACAACTGAGGAATGTAACATGAATAAATATTTGTACTATGTATGCATGCTCCAAACTAATTCAACCAAACCAAACCAATTATTGAATGAATGTTCTCATGTAGGCCTACTATGTAGAAGTGCAGCTACAATTGATTTAAGGCATATTTGTGTCATAAATCCTACCCTAATGCCGGAATATACAAACAAACTTTAATTATATTAATTATGTATTTAGCAAATAGATTAAAATGAAAATAAAATACATCAAATATATTGAAATGAATATGTATTTGTACTATATATATACTATATATACACAGTATATATATATATATATATATATATATAGTGTATATATATATACATATACAGTATATATGTATATACAGTATATATGTATATAAAGTATATATATACATATACAGTATATATAAAGTATATATGAATGTATATATAAAGTATATATATATATATATAAAGTATATATATATATATGTATATATAAAGTGTGTATATATATATTTATATATATATTTAATTATATATACATTACATTCCATTCCATTTTCTTCCACTTATCCGGGTCGCGGGGGCAGCAGCTTCAGTAGGGAAGTCCAGACCTGGAAGCATCCGGACTAGATGCCCGAGCCACCTCAACTGGCTCCTCTCCATGTGAAGGAGCAGCGGCTCTACTCTGAGCTCCTCCCGGATGGCCGAGCTCCTCACCCTATCTCTTAGGGTGAGTCCAGCCACCCTACGAAGGAAACTCATTTCCGCCGCTTGTATCCGCGATCTCATTCTTTCGGTCATGACCCATAACTCATGACCATAGGTGAGGGTGGGAACGTAGATCGATCGGTAAACAGAGAGCTTTGCCTTCCGGCTCAGCTCTCTCTTCACCACGACGGTCCGGTACAGCGACCGCATTACTGCAGATGCTGCACCGATCCGTCTGTCGATCTCACGCTCCAACCTTCCCTCACTCGTGAACAAGAACCCGAGATACTTGAACTCCTCCACCTGAGGCAAGACCTCACTCCCAACCCGGAGGGTACAGTCCACCCGTTTCCGACTGAGAACCATGGCCTCGGATTTGGAGGTGCTGAGTCTCATCCCAGAAGCTTCACACTCAGCTGCAAACCGCTCCAGTAAACGCTGAAGGTCACAGCCTGATGAGGCCATAAGGACCACATCGTCTGCAAATAGCAGAGACGAGATCCTAAGGTCACCAAGCTGGACTCCCTCAACACCTTGACTGCGCCTAGAAATTCTGTCCATGAAGATTATGAACAGAATCGGTGACAAAGGGCAGCCTTGGCGGAGGCCAACGTTCACCGGAAACAAGCTCGACTTACTGCTGGCAATGCGAACCAGGCTCCTGCTTCGATTGTACAAGGACCGAATGGCACGTAGAAGCGGACCATCAATCCCGTACTCCCGGAGCACCCCCCACAGGACACCACGAGGGACACGGTCGAATGCCTTTTCCAGGTCTACAAAGCACATGTAGACTGGTTGGGCAAACTCCCACATACCCTCGAGTACCCTTGCAAGGGTGTAGAGCTGGTCCAGTGTTCCGCGACCGGGACGAAAACCACATTGCAGCTCCTCTAACCGAGGTTCGACTAACGGTCGTACCCTTCTCTCCAGCACCCTGGAGTAGACTTTCCCAGGAAGGCTGAGGAGTGTGATCCCCCTATAGTTGGAACACACCCTCCGGTCACCCTTTTTAAAAATGGGGACCACCACCCCGGTCTGCCAGTCCAGAGGTACTGTTCCTGACTTCCATGCAATGTTGTAGAGGCGTGTCAACCAACACAGTCCTCCAACATCCAGAGCCTTGAGAAATTCTGAGCGGAACTCGTCTACCCCCGGAGCCTTGCCACTGGGGAGTGATTTGACTACCCCAATTACCTCAGCCACGGTGATAGAACTGTCCACGTACGTATCCTCAGACTCTGCTTCCTCTATGGAAGGCATGTCAGTGGGATTGAGAAGGGCCTCGAAGTATTCCTTCCACCGACCAACTATATCCACAGTCGTGGTCAGCAAGCCCCCGTCCGCACTGTAAACAGTGTGAACTGGGGGCTGCTTCCCCTTTCTGAGGTGTCGGACGGTTTGCCAGAACCTCTTCGAGGCCGACCGAAAGTCGTGCTCCATAGCCTCACCGAACTCCTCCCACACCCGAGTTTTTGCCTCGACCACCGCTGAAGCCGCTTGGCTTGCCGGTACCTGTCAGCTGCTTCGGGAGTCCCGCAAACCATCCATGCTTGATAGGACTCCTTCTTCAGCTTGACAGCAGCCCTAACCTCCAGTGTCCACCATCGGGTTCGGGGCTTGCCACCACGACTGGCACCGACCACCTTGCGGCCGCAACTACAACTGGCTGCCTCAGCAATAGAGGCACGGAATACGGCCCATTCGGACCCAATATCCCGGTTCTCCCTCGAGATGCAGGCGAAGCTCTGCCGGAGATGAGAGTTTAAGACCTGGCGAACAGGAGACTCTGCCAGACGTTCTCATCACACCCTCACTACGCGTTTGGGTCTGCCAGGTCTGTCCTTCCCGAGTATACATATATACGTATATATATATACGTATATATATATACGTATATATATACGTATCACTTCACCAATTTTTTTCTTTAGTTCTTTTGTCAACGCTATCGGACTTAGTTTGATATTTTCATCTTCTTTCCTGAATCTCAGAATAATTTTAAACTCCCCCTTTGACAACTTTTTCCTTATTACCCTATTCCCCTTATCTGAACTACTCCCTTCCAACCTACTGGCGTGTTTCTTCCGTTTAGCGTTCTGATTTTCATTCATATTCCCCGTATTCCTTCCCTGAAATGTATTAAAATAGTTAAGTAAATACAATAGTATTATTTTTAAACATATTTTTTTTTCTTTTTATAATTGTATAGTATTTATATTGTTGCCTGTGTTCAGAATATAGCCAAAATAAATAAAAATCTATTTGAAAATTGACTACATGGACATATTTACTATTATACTATGGATTGTATAATATATACACATTACACAGGAGAGTGCAAAAAGAAAAAGTTTACAAAATTATTTTGGGAATACAGTAGATTAATATACGTTGAAATGAATTACCAGGAGAAAGTGTGTTTATAAATTACATACAAGCAGGGAAGGCCGACGATGGAAAAGAAGAAGATGAAAATGATTGTGTGACTTTAGGGACATCCTGCGTTGTGCCGCTAGGTGTCGCCCTGGAGGGGCGCGTGTGTGGGGCGACTTTCCAGGAAGTTGTGACCCGCCAGGCTTCTACTAGTTCGTGGAATTACGACATGGGATTCACATTTCAACTGAACCCCGACTGCATATTTACAACGCACGGGCCGGCCCAAACCCGTGCTTTATTCGTTATGAAACCGCATAAGGAAAAACACGAAAGAGAACGCAAATAGGCCCGGATGTGCTTACAGCGCGTGTTGGGGGCGCTGGTATGTTTACTGCCATCATCACGTTTCACGGTTTGACTTCTTTTGAGCTTTTTCGTCGTCTTATCGCGAATATTTGTCTGTATACATCAAACACTATACCTGCATTGTCTGCCGGGTGACTATTAGCTGGTCAGTGCCGCGTTGAGCCTTTTTTATACGACCTTTCGTCCGAATTTGTAAAAGTGTTATTCCTTCACATTTTCAGTTGAGACCCAGAGCACGTGGAGAAAGAGCGCACCCTGATTGGCCGAAGCTGGTCTCTAGCACAGCCCTCGGCCAATGGGAAGGTGACAATGTTTGTGCATCGCTTCTCCGCGGCTATATAATGTCAGCAATGACAAGGGGATGGAGAAAGTCAAACAAAGTCCACAGACCCCCAGCATGAGAACTTTGGCGTCTGCTGCCCGTCGACGGACGTCTGGACCTGAAGAGACCCACTAGACTGAGGACGGACGGACTCCATTGTTGCCGAAGCTGCAGACTCAGGTGGGCCGTCCACAACAAGGATGCTCTGACTCACACTCACTATCTTTACCTTACTGGAGGACAGGCCCGAAGACACTGACCTGAAGTGGAATGAAACACATTTTAATTATATTCTCATATTATGTAGGCTTGAAGAGGGAAAATGATGGGAAATCCTTCCCGCACGGCTGTTTTTTTGCCGTTCTTTATGTTCTGCAACGCGACAGTCACATGCAGGGTGCTACTGCCTAGAGGAGGAATATCATTTGTTGTTGTCGCGCGGCAGGACAATGGCTGCAGTTTCTTGTACTTGTTATAGTTGTTGATGGTACTGAACAGATGAGCGCGTTCCTCGGTGCTCGACGTCAAGCTACTGTAAATCACAGCGCGTACTTGCCAGGGGTTGCCTTCAGCATAAAAGCACAAGTGTCTATTTTCTGTCCGATGACGGGGGAAATGACGTCACCTCGAATCGTTTAGTTTGAAGGTTTAGCGGAAGTGGGTTGTGTGTTCTCGCCCCGTACACGTAAACATGGACGGAAGAGGGGGTATGCAGTCCAGCGCAGACCAGTTTGAGGATTGTGCTTCATTTAGCGCAATCAGTACTTTGTTTTTGTCGACGTGAGTGATGAAAAGCACACAGAAGCTAAATGTAGACATGTCCACCCTTTCATACAGTAAGGCTCACCTGGGAGGCCGTTTTCCAAAAGTCAGTATTTTCTACACATTACAATTTGTTGTCGATTGGCAAATAGTTTTAGCTATTGGTGTAACACGTTAATGCGCACACATACATACTACATGAAACAGACATAGATATGTATGTTGCTTGTATTTCCATCCGAATTGTGTTTGTGTTGAAGTGTTTTGTCATTGAAGAATGACAAGAAATGATGATGTATTGTCATTTAAAACCTTGACAACGGTCTCGCGCCGCGCTGGTTCGAACCGGATGAAGCTGGCGTTGCGTTCAGGTGCCATCGAATTTTCTATGATCTACGATTCGGCGTCTTTAAATTGAACGCAGAGCGACACGTTTTAGCAAAACGATAAAACACATTTTTTAAACAATAAAAAGTATCCTGCCGAGATATCTGAAGTCACGTTTTTATCCAATTGTTTTGTACGACATCAAACTGCTCGGTAATGTAACAGCCAATCGGAGAGGCCTGGTTTTAGTCACGCATCAATCACGTTTATTAAGGGCGGAGCTTCTTTGTAAAAGTGGGGCGTGGTATACTCGCAGCTCTCGCTCAGCTGTTTTGTGTTGGTATTATCTGCTCGTCACTGTCATAAGCTGGCGGTAGGGGCGGGGCGATGCCCCTCACTGTGGTTTCGAGCCGATACCAAGTAAATACTGTGCAGGGATAGCATTGCCAGTACTGAAAGCAATGCTTTTTACACCTTGGAAATTTGGAATGATTTCGAGACTCAGCTTTTAATTTGCTGGCCATTATTATAAACATAACACAGCACACGACAAGCAACAAACATTAGTGAACATGTTAACTATATGTGTCTATATATACACCTACATATATTAGTCATACAGTACATTTTTGAGCAACGTAAAGTAAAAAATAAAACAAAAATGGTGATTGGCTGTCATTCAAATCCTTTGGCTTTTTTGCCTCCAAAGCCCTTCTTAGCCCAGCCCAACGAAAACGCAGACATTTATGAAAATAACCAGACGGAAGCTGAAATACATTGATTTGACATGGTAGTATATATTTGAGACTAATTCTACTTGATACAATAAATATTTAGATTAATCTGCTTACCACTAGTTTGTATCCTTTGTTCATAGCTGCCATGAGCTTGAGGAACGAACACAGAAAGAATGACCCAGGGACTCAGTTAAAAAAAACTAAACACTTTTACATTTCTTGAGAAAAGTATTGTTTACACAGCCCATGAAGTGTACTATGCACTGTCCTTGCTGCAATGATCCATTCTTGATATCACATCCATCATAACTATGCTCCCTTTCAACATCCAGGTGACAGCGAGCCTTCATCCTTTCCAGACAGGCTGGTGAAACCCCTCTCAGCCGGGATGGCGCCCACCTTGGCCATGGCTTTTGCCCGTCGTTGGTGGATGGCGGTGACAGCGGTCATTGAGAACTTGCTTTTCTCTGCCGTACTGCTGGGCTGGGGATCTCTGCTCATCATGCTCAAGTCAGAGGGCTTCTATTCCTACCTGTGCAAAGCACCTGGTGAGCTTTTGTTGCATTTTAGATTATAGGAGGAGTTTGCTAATTGTTGTTTGCTTGCAAAGTCTTTTCTAGACCTTCAACCCCGAATGTGCAGTGAGAATATTTACATTGTATCGTTAAGCTTTCACTTTGTGTCCAAATGTGTGAGCTGACGTAGTGCAAGGAGAGACACAAAGGTTGGTGTTGAAGTGCTAAAAAGGCCTTTTCACGCAGGTTATCCGCTTGAGATTCTATATGCATGACCACACCTTAAATGCCCCGAAAAAACCCCATTGGCTATTGTGAGACTCTGCAGTGTTTATGCTGAGTGGGTGTGTTATCACCACACGCTTTTTCAGAACTCACACTGGTTGCAGTAATATTGTTCAGTCAAGTCCTTGAGGAAAGCGATATTCCAACGCTTTAGCATGGTCGGGCACAATAAAGTTGGACCAGATTAGGCTTTCTTTCAGTGTGCGTGATTCCCCCAAAACTCTTTTTTAACGTCTACTCTTAGGCTTTTTTTGTGTGCATTACCCCCCAAAAACTTTTTTCTTTGAACGTCTACTCCAGGGGTGCTCAAAGGGTGGCCCAAGGATCTTTTTCATCGCACTGCTTGTTTTTGCCCCTGGCGGTATTTTCAGCGTACATTGACTTACTTTTTAGCATACGCATATATTGTGATTGCCTGGCGACCAGTTCAGAACAGGCTCCAGCATACACCCGCAACCCTAATGAGGATTAAGTGGCCTAGAAAATGAATGACTGAATGAATATATTGAATTACATTGTATAACTTGTAGCATCTTTTCTTTACAAAAGTATCAATGCAGCCCCTGCACTTGCATTCTGTTTGAATGCGACTCTTGCTGGAAAAAGTTTGCACAACCTGATTTATACGCAAATGGCCCCCTTGCTGCACTTTGGATACCCCTCCAATAGAGCTTCTGATTAGTGTCAGACCATGTGAGGATACAGACATTCATGTGCAAATGGTATCACATAATGGTCAGTAATGGATACTCCTACCTACTCCTACTGTATATCTGGCAACATGATACACAAGTCACTCTTACTTCCCTTTGTCTCCAACTTTTCAACCGTTCTAAAGGGAGGACAATGAGGTGCAAGTCCTCCTAAAAGACAGTGTGTGACTATACAAACAAATATGTGCTTTTTCCTGACCTGATTGTTTTGTAAAGTCAACTGTAAAAATAAGGCTACAGAGTAGGTCAAACAGAAGTCCTATATCGTTGTGTATAAAGACATATATATATTTAATTCATTTAGGCTGTTTTCAATAATATGTCAACAAAACTTTTTTTTGTATACAAAAAATAAAGGATGTACTTTAGGAGTTTGTACATTAAAACTTCTAAAACCATATGAACCCCCCCTCCTGTATATACATATATATGCAGATAAGCCCCCGGCACCAGGATGCAGGCAACAATCTGATGACTCAGTAGTTTTTCTTCTGATGTTAAAGGTGAAAAAACTGCTAAGTCCTTCTTTTTTATTTTCCTCACAGTCAGAGCCAAAACAGATTGATGCCAACAAGTTGTTGTCCCTCCCTCAGCCTTCCTGTGTTGTCGCATCAGTCTGTTGATGCAGTCAGTAAGGCAGATGTACCAAAATAGAGTGCACGTGTCTACTCAGCGGGTGGGGGGTGGGGGGCACGCAGACAGCGAGAGGTCCTTGCTCGGTTCACCTTTTCAGGGGCTTGTTTACTTGCGTACCCAGTGTCTGCCTAGGTGAGCATGCACTTACTTTAAATGACACGATCCTCGGTTTATTCATCATGGTTGTGTCTCATCACACACTTTTGTAGTTAAGACTTTTGATGGCAAAGATGGACACTGCACATGATAATAATAATTAGGGATGTTCAATATTGGCTTTTTTGCCAATATCCAATATGTCCGACTGTCAATTTTCCGATTTCGATATCCACCTATACCGATATGTGTAACATCCCATATCTCATGTTTAACATATCTTTTGTGAAGCTAATGGATATATCATCAGCAGGTAGCTCCTCGACATGGCTGTAAACAACATTGTGCAACATCTGGGAAATACTTGCGACTGGGCATGCCTTGTGGAACTCGCATGCTGTTTGCTTCCACTCAGCATGAGGCACATTTGATTGTGGCGCGCATTCTTTCAGTCTTTTTTTACAGACCAACATTTTTCATGCATTTATGGCAGCTCGTTCGCAAAAACACAACATTGTAAACATCACACTGACTGAAGTATTCCTTAACAAACGTAGATTTTATTCATTCTCTTGTGTTCTCACCAAGCAGACAGCAACAGCTCCAACGTCAGTCTGTCCAACATGTCCACCACGAACACCTCTGACACCGAGGAGTACCTAGAGATGAACGGCTGGCAAATCTGCAAGGACCAGGATGAGATGCTGAACCTGGCCTTCACAGTGGGCTCTTTCCTGCTGTCCGCCATCACTTTGCCCATGGGCATTGTCATGGACAAATATGGCCCGCGGAAGCTGCGACTTCTGGGCAGGTAAGCGGAGCAGTGAACGTGACACAGAGTCAATTTTTTTATGCTGACGCTTTTTCGTTTTCAGTGCCTGCTTTGCTTTCTCCTGCCTCCTCATGGCATACGGTGCCAGTGATCCCAACAGTATGTACACGTCTGAATGCCATCATGTATACATTTGCTCTACTTCACGTGCTCACTGCTTTTGTTTGTCACTTAGGTCTGTCCATCCTGATCTTTTTTGCCCTGGCCATGAATGGATTTGGAGGCATGTGCATGACGTTCACCTCCCTGACAGTAAGACTATGATTTCTACTTGACTGGCATGGAGATACCAGTGTGGGAAACTGGTCATGGACCTAAACAGCCGTAAAATATGATGTATAAGTCGCCCTAACTTGCTTAGTAATGACAGATGAAACTGCTCATGTTGGGTGGGGTGGTCAGTGGGTGGGGCATAGTTCCTGTTTGACCAACTCACAGGATGACGAAGTCAGACTAAAGCGTCTGATGGTGATAAGAGAGAACAATGGTAGTCAAGAGGACAGTGAAGATTTGGGGTGTCACGGTACATGTGTTTGTGTCAGATTTTTGGATACAAAACAAGAAGGGGAAGGGGAATTTCCCAAAGGGGAAGACTTTGGCTAGCAACAGTGCCAAGGACAAGCCAGATTCTGGAAACCTTCCCTCGTTTGAGAACACTTGGCCTCCTCAGTGAAATATAACGTGACCCCTCATTGCTCATAATAAAACGGTTTAAAGTGTAATTCAAATGTTCTGCCACCATTTAAAGACAAATAGATTTTTTGACTTGTGTGCTATCCTTTAGCTTGGTTGACATATTCAGTTCATCTGGAGCTGTTAATACATGCAAATATATATGATCCCCTCCTGTCATTTATCTTTCTCTTAATTAAATACAAAAAAATATTATTCCTGACAGAGTTGCTAATGGTGATTACCATGATTCATTAATGGAAAAACTGTAATTATTCTGATTCAAATTTGTAATTATTTGACAGCCCAATGTTTAAGTAATGTTATTTTTCCTCATTGTATTCTTTCGCCCAGCACAAGACAAGCATTGCATTCCTGTGCTGCACGTATTTTTCCTTCAGCGTGCTGTAAGTAGTTCTCAAGCGAGTATTGTCTTCATGAGACAAAAGTATGTTTTTAATTAATTTATTTGTGCATATTTTTAACAGCGGAACGTCATAACACAAATCTACCGTTGTACCGTATCTTAAAGTGAAAAATACCCATTAACATTTGACAGTTTATAAAAAAACAAAGTCAAGTTCATGCAAGAAGTCAACATTTTTGTACCGCTTGCTGGAAAAATAAAGACAAAATGTGACTCCCAAATATCACAACAAAGTTTTAATTGGTTCGCGGTTTTGACTTTCGGGCCTCATTGTTATGTTGATTTTGCATACAATTTTGGTAGCATTGATATAACTCTTAAAATCTTGGTTGTTTTTTTAAAAAAAAAAGAGTGGATGCAATGTCTGCAAACAAAGAGACAAGAGTGGGTAGCTACAGTAGAGTGGTCAGGGTGCAGCGAGATGAAAGTGCTGCATCAGAGGAGGAGTAGTCTGTGTGAGAGTAGAAAGAAGCAACCAACATCTATTATTCACCGCTGCTCTATCTGGTGGCTAAAAAAGGCCTCTTTGCATGACTATTTCATCTCTGCAGGAGCACACGCGTTGCCGTGGTAGTCGTGACGATGCAAATGTAACATGGGGTGTTCTGAAAACGATACAAAATCACACAAACACAGGATGAACTCAGTGCTACTTGCAGGCAGTGCTGTGTCGCTTTGTCACAGAGGAGACAAACAGGAAGGCCCACACACGTGTGCGTGTGTGCATTGCCCCACCTACATCCTGTTCATGTTGCCCACTGGAACACTGACACACACACACACACACAGCAAGAAGTTGCTCCACGCCCCACTTGTCTTAAGTGTGAGGTTGTTTTTGTTCTCTGGTTTCAGCTGTTTTCTGTGGCAAGGCTGGACCTGCCAACACTGTCAGAATGTCCTTGTGTGCACACAGGTGTGTGTTTATACTGTACATTATGTGTGTGCGTTGAACACCTTTGACATACAGAGTGCTCCGTGCAGGCTGTGTACTGTATATGTGGCTCAACAATCAATGATTATTTCCAGGAAAAACCACAACAGTGGAACCTGTACCCAACAGGTCGACTGACGTTGACGTAAACGGTTGTCGACATAACCAAAACTGAAAAAAATAGCCATTGTTTGCACGAATCCTGTGGTATGCATCCTTATGCATCATGGTTGTGTCTCATCACACACTTTTGTAGTTAAGACTTTTGAGTGCAAAGATGGACATGGCACATGATAATAATAATAAGGATGTTTAATATTGGCTTTTTTGCCAATATCCAGTATCTCCGACTCTCAATTTCCGATTTCGATATCCACCTATGGATATCGTATATGTATATCGTATATCTCAGTGCTACTTGCAGGCAGTGCTTGCAGGCAGTGCTGTGTCGCTTTGTCACAGAGGAGACAAACAGGAAGGCCCACACACGAATACATACACATACAGTAGTGTTCAAAATAACATCAGTGCAATCAGACTAAGCAGATTAATCATCGTTATTAGTATATTTGTAATACTACCTGGCAAACAAATTACCAGTAGTTGCAGTAGATTCTCAGGAAACAAACTTGACCCAGCATTCATAATATGCGCGCTTTTAAGGCTGTGCAATTGAGCAATTACTTGAAAGGGGTGTGTTAAAAAAAATAGCAGCGTCTGCCGTTGATTTTACAAACTTTTTGTACAAACTTTTTTGTTCTAGGATTTGGCAATGCTGTGACTGACTAAAATAATGTTTAGTTTTATGACCACAGTTTTTATAACTGCTTCACATCTGTGTGGCATGGATTCAACATCTTTCAGCTGTTATCCAAGATTCTTTAACAACATTTCGCAACACCCCACAAGTTCTCGTTTGGATTAGGGTCTGGGGATTGGGCTGGCCACCCCATAAAATTAATTTTGTTGTTTTGTAACCAAGATTTTGCTCATTTACTAGTGTGTTTGGGGTCATTGTCTTGTCGAGTACTATTGTCCTCTTCAGCATAAGGCAAAATGACCTCTTATATCTTGTATTCTGACATATGCAAACTGATCCATGATGTCTGGTATGCCATAAATAGGCCCAACACCATAGTAGGAGCAATATGGCCTTATCATGATGCTTCACTGTCTTCACTGTGTACTGTGGCCTGAATTCAGAGTTTGGGGGTCATCTCACAAACTGTCTGTAGCCCTTGGACCCAAAAAGAACAATTTTACTCTCAATTGTTACTCCCACAAAATATTTCTCCATTTCTCTTTAGGCCAGTTGATGTGTTCTTTGACAAATTGTAACCTCTTGCACATGCCTTTTCTTTAACCGAAGGGCTTTGTGGGAGATTCTTGTAAATAGATTAGCTTCACACAGGCATCTTCTAACTGTCATAGTACTTTGAGGTAACTCCAGCCTGTCTTTAATCATCTTGGGGCTGATCATCGGCTGAGCTTTTGCCATTCGATCCATTTTCATAGTTGTTTTGTTTTCTGCCATGTGTCTCTAGTTTTGCTTTTCATTTCAAGGCTTTGGAGATCATTTTAGCTGAAAGGCCAAACATTTTTTTTGCATCTTTTCATTACTTTTTCCCTTTACCATCAACTTTTTTAAAAAAACACGCTGTTCTTCTGATGTCTTAAACGACCAATTTTCCTCAGGCTTTCAGAGAGAAGTGCTGGTTTTATCTTTAAATAGTGGCCACCTGATTCACCCCTGTTTTTTTTTCACAAAATTGATCACTTATCACTGACTGGATGCCACACTGTTTTTTTTTTAACACACCCCTTTCAACTAATTGCCCAACTGCACAGCCTTAAGAGCATGCATATCATAATACTGGGTCTTGTTTGTTTTCTGAGAATCTGCTGCACCTATGGGTAATTAGTTTGCCATGTAGCAATAAAAGTACACTAATAACAGTGATTAATCTGGTTAGTCACATTGGACTGCTGTTATTTTGAACAGTACTTTAAGTACAGCATATACTGTACAGTATCCTGTGCATGTGGTGTATGAAACTCCTTCCCTTGTTCTCTCGGCACGTGCCAGAAGGTTTCGTGCTTCCTGATGTGCTGTCCTCACACTGAGGAATTTGTCTGCCTGTATCTAATTGTTGAAATCATTCCCTTTCATGCATGTTCGTGTGACTTGTAGGGGGTGCCAGTTTGGGCTTTTTTCCTCGCCAACTCAGATGAAAGGAAATATGCAGAAAAGGCGTGGTGGGAGCAGCCATCACTGATATCGTGTGGTTGTTACTTGGTGGAGGAGTGCTATTTTGACATGCATCGACTTTAATAGTGGATTTGTGCAAAGGGCTGCAAAGGCTTTCAGTCCCACTCAGGGACTTCACCGCCTTTCTGAGATGATGGAAAAAGTCAAACCATGCCAAACATGACGTCAGGACGACGGTGTTCTGGTGTTTGTCAGCTGCTGTTTGCTAATCTTACAGTTCAGCCGGCTGCACTTTATGATAGATGGAGTGGGCAGGACCGGTCCTAGCTGGTTCTTCGTGCTGCATTGGCAGGCAGCAGAATTTCCATTGGCCACAGCAAACCCTCTTCCTTTTTTTCGTTTCCTCTCAAAAAGCTCCCTCTCCAGTTTCCTCTTTCACTCTGCTTGCCATGACCGATGTTTGGTCATTCCATCGTTGCCTTTGTAGCACACGTTGCATTTTTTTTTTACCCAGCCACTCTCACGCCGTGTTGCAAAACATGTCCACTTGCCTGCAGACTAAAGGAAATCTCTAAACCAGATTCCAAGCTTACACTAGCATGACTTGCACCATTTATTTAAGAGGGTTGGCCACTTTAACCATTCCAAGGAGCCATTTTCCCTGTTTTTCCATTAAAAACATGATTTTCCCTGTTACAACAGAGTTCAACTTAAGTAGGCCTGTGAGTTGTTCCTGTATTTGTGTAAAATTAAAACAAACTGCTGCTGTAACATTAAAAAGCCCACCAGAGTTCAGATATCTCCAGATCAGTGCTGTCTGCTCAATATTGTTTACAATACTTGATTCATCACAGGCAATTCAATGTGCTTGCTTAAGGTTATCAGTTTGCCTTCAAATTATTTGTTGCTGTTCTATTGGTCCTGTTCTTGACTGTCTTTGCAGAGAGAGGCATATTCTTTTTCAGAGAATTTATGGTCTGATATGAAGGGTTTTTTCGTGCATTCTTCACCTGTGAACGGCTTTCACCTCCTTTACGATTTAATGTGCAGCCAACAAAGATTCCCCCAAAGATGATTCCTTTTAGTGAAGTACAGTGGAGCGGAGTAACAACCCCTTAAATTTGCCATTTTTTTGGTGAGAACAGTATTTTTGTTTTCTCACACAAACGTAGGTGTTTTCCCACAGAAAGCACATCTCATTGGGCTGAAGTTGGCAATATTTTATAATACCTCAAAATACAGGTAAAATGTACAGCATACATGTACCACTGTTAGAAAGCTTGCATTTTAAACATATTTCTGTCTTGATGCCTCACTGATCTTACATTGTCATTCTTTAGTAATGAGTGCCTATACATTTTATGCTTTAAATGTGTTTAATAAGTGTGTGAGGCATATTGAAGAGAGAAGGGGAGGTCTCTGGAGCCGACTCTAATCGAAAACAACCACTTTTACTGCAAATGTTGATCTGAAATTGGAGCGCGGTGGTAGGAGTGGTTAGCAGCAAAGCTGTTTATCAATTACTTTGACTTTTGTCATTCGTTGGGGGTATACATTTTGAAGTATGCGGCCCTCTTTATAAAAACGTTATATTCTAAAAAACTAATAGTAATATTAAACATAAACCCAAATAGTAATATTATTGGTAAAAAATACTACGGAATTAAACTGTAACCAAAAATGTCGGCAGGTAGAAGCTGTGGTCATTCTATATTTGATCAAAGTTACTTAAGATTTAGTCCAATGAGGTTCATTGGGTCCATCATTCAAACATTCTATGCCGGTCTGAAAGCTGCATAAACCAATCAATTAGTGGGACAATTAACATTTCAAAATGCACCAACATTTTTTTGTGACTTTGTTGGTCCAGTGATATTTCTTTGTTATTTTAAAAAATTAAGTAGTTTTACCCTACTGATGATGTGTTGTTGCAATAGGAATCCTGCTCTTATTTTGTCTCGTTCTTGTGGGCCCATTCTCGTGAGTTGGTTGTCTCATGACACCCCTAGTTGCTGGTCTTTTGCTTGTTTGTGCTAATGTGTGTGTTCATCATATATTCCCCTTCCTTGCGCTGCACAGTTTTTAGCTATAATTATTTGCACATTCAGCGGGTGTGATTTTGGGAAAGACTAGTCTGTGTCAGCACCTGACTGCGACTCAACAAACCCAACCCAGAGAAGCTAGCTATTGTCTTGTTTTTTTCTTCTGTCAAATCACAAATGTGGAATCTGATCCGGACTTGCTGCAACACAAACATTTTTATTAACTCGCTCATGGCACCACTCATGTGATTTTTTTTGGTTTTCGCCCACTGACTCTTTCATTCTGAGAAATGACTGCCTGTGGCAACATAACAGAGGAAAATGTGAGGCCGCCATTAGCTTTCTTCTTTTATGAGCTCAGTCATTGGACATGGTTAAACCAACTAGAGGAACAATATTGTCATTATCAGTCTGAAATGTTGCTTTATAACTAATTATATTGATGGTTGACCTCCGATTTACCTGAATTTTGAAAAAATGTTTTGAATGTTAATGTTGTTAGGAGCGGTGCCATGACACTCCTAAAAAAAACTTTCACTGGTGATAACTTGATAAATACAGCACAAGTAAATACAACATATGTGTTTATTTTCTTTTCGTGGCACATATTTTGACCGATATGACTTTTAGTGCAGAAGATGGTATCTTTGCTACTAGATATGAGTAAATGAAGCTGCTTGTTCAGCGAGTTTTAGTGGTAGAGGAATTATTCTTACCTTTCAAACGATGTTAAGTCACGTTAGTGTAAAATTGGTTGGGTCGAGCTTTTTGCTGACATTCTTCCGATTACAGGAATGTATATGGTGTGTGTATATGGGTACAAACAGTTACCATACCAACACAAATGTCTAGACTAGCCTAGACTAATGGACCAGTGTGTGTCAAGACCAGCAGACTGGATGAAAATGAGGAAGCGAGTAAGCCTCAGTGGTGAAACGTGAACTTGTTGACGCTTCATGTGTTGGTCTTGATGAATCACGGTGACGACTTGGAGTATGCTGAGCACCTCCTTTGTGTGTCCTCTCCACCAACTGGGACAAAGGTTGTGTATCTTATCCCAATGGGAGCAAACGGCCATAACTGCATTCTACATTTGGAGGTCACATACAGTATGTGGTTAGTAGGGGTGGGCGATACTGCAAATGTTGGTATCGATTCAATACCAAGTAAATACAGGGCCCAGGGCCGTAATTGCAGATAACAATACAGATACTGATCCTTTGTGTTCCAAGATCATAAATATTTTGTTGATGTACAATCACAATATAACACAGGACAAGGACTATGTGCAATCTAGATTCTAATTGCATACACATTACATACAGTGGGTAATATAAGACAATGTAACAATGTGAACAAAATAGCATTATTACATGCAATTGTGTGGCATAAAGTCAATAATCCATGCACTGCAATCCAATACTGATAACCTTACCTTGATATCCATACTACATCCATCCACCCCAGCAAGTGAGTGCCTAATGGCGACCTTTGCTATTTATAATCCATAAAGGTCCTTCACTTAAGATCGTGAGTACCCACCTGCCAGGCAGGACCTTCCTTATCCCAGTTTGAAGGAGTCAACATCTTCTGACTCATTAGTTTTTTCTGTTTTTGTGTCGACGGCTGTTTACAGTTCAGAGTGTTTGGGATAAGAACGCTGTGTGCACTGCTTAGGGTTATTACGCAAGACTCTCAAGAGTCATTGTTGTGCTTCCATTGCCGAAACACCAGCAAAACAGTACTTACTAACAACTGAACAGGATACTAGACCAAAAACTACTACAAGTGTCAGCAACGCTTTCAATGTGTCTTTACAGCTTTGTGATTAACTGCAATTCATTAAATGCAGTGGTGGTTTGCAGTCATCCTTCGAAATGCCTCATTCTATTGCAATTTTTCAAACATTGATTAATTAATTAATGATCGCTGTTTCATGGTTGACTGTGCCCTATCACTGCTAAACATTTTTTTTTACATATTTTGCCCAAATTAAGCATTTTCAAACAAAAAATGCTAAATGCACTAAAATGCAAATATATTATACGCCAATAAGACCGCAACTTGTAAATGTAGTAAATGAATGTGGTCACTAGATGTCAGTAATTGACCACCGAAACACTAGACTCGAACAAAGGGCTTTTATTGCTGGAATAATCGTCATCATAATAACACACGTTACTGCTGCAGTCTTAGCCCACAAAAGAAGCTAAAACTCAACTCCGAACGCCACCGTTACTTCCCGTCCGCCACTGATTCTGCTCCCCCACAAGGTAAACTGTCTTAAATGTCTTATTTTCCCTGATTATATTTTGGGTAATATGAATGTAAAGGTGATGAAATGGATGTTTATTTCATTTCTGAATGGCTCTAATTATGTTAAAAAATGTACTTAGAAGGTTGTAAACAGGTAAACGTTTTGGAGTGGTTGTCATGTGGTAGTCATGTGACTATACCGTCATATGGCTTGCCCAAAACAAAATGGCAGCGTATCAGCTAGCTTACTCCCAAAAGCTTATTTTTTGCATTTGAAGGTAATTTTAGACACATTTAACAATTTGTACATTTAAAAGAATCTGAAATATTACAATCCAACAGTTCTTGCTATTGTTCATGAATTAATTCATAATAAATAAGCTAGGAAAATATCTTTAATGTTCAGTCCTAAAACTGAGATGGAAAAAAAATCAGTACATTGCAAATACTGTTGTTGAATATAAATTCAACAACAGTGAAATGCGTATGTATTAGTTTTACCCTAATGATGGTGTGTTGTTGCAGTAGTATTGTGGTGTAACAATACTGTGTTATTTTGTTCAATTTAAAGTGCATTTGTGATACTAAGCACAAAAAAATTGCATTATTTTCAAGGAAGGAATACATTTAGCACAAACATATATACATACATATACTGTATATTTATATATATATATATATATATATATATATATACTGTATGAGCAAACAGATCTGTAACATTAATTACTAGTACTTTGATCTTAAAAAGCATCATAAATGTTTTTGGTGTGTTCCACTTGGTCTGTGGTATTTTGCTCTATATTTTTATTTAAGGCTGGGTGAATAGGAATGCACTTTCCACTGGTTAATAATGCAGAACAGCAGGACATATTTGTATGTGTTTGTGCGTAGTTAGTAGAGGAAATGATACGCCAGGTCAGTCTATTCAGAGAACAAATATCCCCTTCATGCTGCAGCTAAAGGAGTCAAAGGATGAATTACTTTTTTACTTTGATTCGATTCTCATTGTGGTTGTCATGTAGAGAATTGTCTATTGCAGGGTCCAAACTTTTTCCAGCGAGAGCCACAGAGTGAAACATTAAAGAATGCAAGGGCCACTTGTTTGCATAGCAACTTTTCAAAACTTTGCTTTGTTTTTTTTTTTGCGTAATATCATTTGTTAAAATATTACAACTTTTTAAATGTAATTTATTTATTTGTTTTTTAATTAGGACTATTTTTTTTACACACGATTAACATGCGCATGTCCTGTTTGACCCTCGGCCGACGCCGTAGTTTGAGGAGGCATGAGTTCATATTTAGTAGAAATGGGGAAAGAAAGGAGTATTTTGATTGGTAACTTTAGCTTCAAAGCCCTGGCAGATGACTCCCGCAACAAGACCAAAGTTATTTGTATTTACTGTCGCTGTGGTTGGAACAAATGGCCCAAGGGCCGCGCTTTGGAGACCCGGTCCATTGTTTTCATCTGACCATTTACCAATGCTTTATAATATTACTTCCTAAATTACATTATCGAGTCGGCAGATCCATCCAAATAGCAACAGTATGGATACCAAGAACAGGAATCTTGGTTTCCATTATTCATTTCATTATATTATTTGTTCCAAAAGGTTCAACAAAAAACAAAGCAATTATATAGGAAATAATATGAAGCCAATAATCTGTTCTAAACACCCACAAAATGAACAAAAATACACTTTATACAGAATAAATATAGTTTTACATGCTAAAATTACTGTCATTGAAGACTCTTGTTTGCAAAGACGGCAAGTGGAGAGTGGCGAGGGAGAGAGGGACGGGATGCTATTTTTGTACATTTCTAAGGGTTTCTAAGGGTTAGTTGAGTCTTTCTCACCTTCTTTATAAAATTGCTAGGTACTCGCAACTTTATTTGGGCCCCATGGCAGGTTATTTAGCAGTCACATTAAATTAAAAAAAATGCACAGAAAGTGAGTAACCAATGCAAGGGGTGCTTTTTTGGAATGATACAGTACAGGCCGAACAGAATAGTTTGTTACCATAACCGAGAGGGGGCAAAAGAAGCAACATTTTCCAGATTTTTTTTTGCCTAAAATTTTCATCAAATGAAAACTGGGGCGTTGGAAAAAAAAGGTTTGACTGTGTTTATTTATATATTGTTCTTGGACACAGGAAGGCTTTGGGGGAAAAAACCCAAACGATTTGAAAAAGAGCCAATAGGACTTTTTTTTGGGGGGGGGGGGATAATTAAATTACTTTGTTGATATTGTTACATTGTCTTGTTCAATTGGAAACATTTTGAGTAAAACTTACCAGTATCAGTATTAGCAGTGCTGGTTCTGTATTTACTTGATATTGTATTTACAGTGAACCCTCGCTACTTCGCGGTTCGACTATCGCGGATTCACGCTTTGGCGGATTTTTTCCATTACAATACATATGTACAGTATATTTTAAGAGAAAATATATAGTGGGTTTTCCGGAAAGTGCCCGTGTACTGTATGTGCGTATTGTAGATATCTGTACATTACTGTAAAGGGTGGTTTGTTAACAGTACTATGTAAAGGGAGAGTTTTAAAAGTCTTAACACTGAATACCTGTTAAATAAATATGGTGCCCCTACTTTGCGGATTTCAGCTATCACGGCCAGTTCTATCTACCTATCTACCGCAATAAACGAGGGTTCACTGTACACTACACCCTCAATTTCTATGACATTCTGACCTTCTTCAATTGTGGAATATTGTTGGTAATTCTTTATTTGTTTGTTAAGACGTTGTTCATTACTGATGAATATTTTATGATGTTTAAGAGAGTCATCTCCTTTCTTCTCAGCTTCCCAATATGTTTGGAGACCTGAGGTCGACCTTCATTGCGCTGATGATCGGATCGTACGCCTCCTCTGCAGTCACTTTCCCCGGCATCAAGGTAATGTTGAAGCATTACATACACCTGTACACTATTTCATGACCACAGCCGTATCCATCTCGACTATATTTTGACTTCAACCGTATATTTAACATTCCCAAGAATCAAATCAGGGTATCTTGACAGTCGTCGTAGTTAACGCAAACACTACTCAACCAACTTACATGAAACTTTGCTGGGGAGTGGTAGAAGAACACATTCACATGTCTGTCCACAACTTAACCATTTGATGGTTCAGGAGCATACTGACAGATTTTTTAGCAGGCAACTTGTACACTTTTACTGTGCAAATGTTACCCACAGAGTCACAATGGAACTCTTCTGACCACCACAAATTCCAAAATGTCATGAGTGGGGTTCTAGCATCAATGACACCCTTCGGACAAAGTAATAAGATTGCTTGTTAATGGAATTCATCACTCAATTGTCGTTTAGGTGATCTATGACCTTGGTGTCACCTTCATTTCCATCTTGCTGGTTTGGGCCGGTTGCGCCTGTTTGGTCTTCTTCAACTGCTTTGTAAACTGGCCTCTGGAACCCTTCCCCGGCCCCGAGGACATGGACTTCACGTAAGAAACTTGACACACACACACACTTACAAAGGCAATTGTGTCCTCCAGCTGCCCTCTAAACGCATTATATTAGATGAGTGGTGTAGTCTGCCTTCTGGACAGATTTTATCATATTTAAATGGCTGTAAATACTGTATGCTGCCAGCTTCTGTTTCTCCACAGATTAGTCCACACACACACAAACCCGCACACACTAGATGTCAGTGTAACTCTGCCATAGCCTGACGACAGGAAAGATTTTAAAACCAGGAAAGCCGCTTGGCTTTACTTCCATTCACCCTGAGCTTGTATCTTTTTAACTCACTGAAATTCCATTTTTTCGACTATCTGCAATTGGCCCCTCAGAGTGAAAATCAAGTTTAGCTGGCTGGGGTTCGACCACAAGATCACAGGGAAGCAGTTTTACCGGCAGGTGACGACTGTGGGACGTCGTCTGAGTGTGAGCAACGTGGTCAAGCAGCAATACCAGCAGTCCAAAGACCTCGCCTCCCAAGATGCCAGTAAGATGTGCCTGTCCACCGTTGACCTGGAGGTGACGTGCAAGGCTCCACAGGAAAGTAAGTTGAGAACTGACAAGTCAATTCACAAATGCTATAAGCTTTGAGTGAGGAGTAGTCTGTGTGAGAGTAGAAAGAAGCAACCAACATCTATTATTCACCGCTGCTCTATCTGGTGGCTAAAAAAGGCCTCTTTGCATGACTATTTCATCTCTGCAGGAGCACACGCGTTGCCGTGGTAGTCGTGACGATGCAAATGTAACATGGGGTGTTCTGAAAACGATACAAAATCACACAAACACAGGATGAACTCAGTGCTACTTGCAGGCAGTGCTGTGTCGCTTTGTCACAGAGGAGACAAACAGGAAGGCCCACACACGTGTGCGTGTGTGCATTGCCCCACCTACATCCTGTTCATGTTGCCCACTGGAACACTGACACACACACACACACACAGCAAGAAGTTGCTCCACGCCCCACTTGTCTTAAGTGTGAGGTTGTTTTTGTTCTCTGGTTTCAGCTGTTTTCTGTGGCAAGGCTGGACCTGCCAACACTGTCAGAATGTCCTTGTGTGCACACAGGTGTGTGTTTATACTGTACATTATGTGTGTGCGTTGAACACCTTTGACATACAGAGTGCTCCGTGCAGGCTGTGTACTGTATATGTGGCTCAACAATCAATGATTATTTCCAGGAAAAACCACAACAGTGGAACCTGTACCCAACAGGTCGACTGACGTTGACGTAAACGGTTGTCGACATAACCAAAACTGAAAAAAATAGCCATTGTTTGCACGAATCCTGTGGTATGCATCCTTATGCATCATGGTTGTGTCTCATCACACACTTTTGTAGTTAAGACTTTTGAGTGCAAAGATGGACATGGCACATGATAATAATAATAAGGATGTTTAATATTGGCTTTTTTGCCAATATCCAGTATCTCCGACTCTCAATTTCCGATTTCGATATCCACCTATGGATATCGTATATGTATATCGTATATCTCAGTGCTACTTGCAGGCAGTGCTTGCAGGCAGTGCTGTGTCGCTTTGTCACAGAGGAGACAAACAGGAAGGCCCACACACGAATACATACACATACAGTAGTGTTCAAAATAACAGCAGTGCAATCAGACTAAGCAGATTAATCATCGTTATTAGTATATTTGTAATACTACCTGGCAAACAAATTACAAGTAGTTGCAGTAGATTCTCAGGAAACAAACTTGACCCAGCATTCATAATATGCGCGCTTTTAAGGCTGTGCAATTGAGCAATTACTTGAAAGGGGTGTGTTGAAAAAAATAGCAGCGTCTGCCGTTGATTTTACAAACTTTTTGTACAAACTTTTTTGTTCTAGGATTTGGCAATGCTGTGACTGACTAAAATAATGTTTAGTTTTATGACCACAGTTTTTATAACTGCTTCACATCTGTGTGGCATGGATTCAACATCTTTCAGCTGTTATCCAAGATTCTTTAACAACATTTCGCAACACCCCACAAGTTCTCGTTTGGATTAGGGTCTGGGGATTGGGCTGGCCACCCCATAAAATTAATTTTGTTGTTTTGTAACCAAGATTTTGCTCATTTACTAGTGTGTTTGGGGTCATTGTCTTGTCGAGTACTATTGTCCTCTTCAGCATAAGGCAAAATGACCTCTTATATCTTGTATTCTGACATATGCAAACTGATCCATGATGTCTGGTATGCCATAAATAGGCCCAACACCATAGTAGGAGCAATATGGCCTTATCATGATGCTTCACTGTCTTCACTGTGTACTGTGGCCTGAATTCAGAGTTTGGGGGTCATCTCACAAACTGTCTGTAGCCCTTGGACCCAAAAAGAACAATTTTACTCTCAATTGTTACTCCCACAAAATATTTCTCCATTTCTCTTTAGGCCAGTTGATGTGTTCTTTGACAAATTGTAACCTCTTGCACATGCCTTTTCTTTAACCGAAGGGCTTTGTGGGAGATTCTTGTAAATAGATTAGCTTCACACAGGCATCTTCTAACTGTCATAGTACTTTGAGGTAACTCCAGCCTGTCTTTAATCATCTTGGGGCTGATCATCGGCTGAGCTTTTGCCATTCGATCCATTTTCATAGTTGTTTTGTTTTCTGCCATGTGTCTCTAGTTTTGCTTTTCATTTCAAGGCTTTGGAGATCATTTTAGCTGAAAGGCCAAACATTTTTTTTGCATCTTTTCATTACTTTTTCCCTTTACCATCAACTTTTTTAAAAAAACACGCTGTTCTTCTGATGTCTTAAACGACCAATTTTCCTCAGGCTTTCAGAGAGAAGTGCTGGTTTTATCTTTAAATAGTGGCCACCTGATTCACCCCTGTTTTTTTTTCACAAAATTGATCACTTATCACTGACTGGATGCCACACTGTTTTTTTTTTAACACACCCCTTTCAACTAATTGCCCAACTGCACAGCCTTAAGAGCATGCATATCATAATACTGGGTCTTGTTTGTTTTCTGAGAATCTGCTGCACCTATGGGTAATTAGTTTGCCATGTAGCAATAAAAGTACACTAATAACAGTGATTAATCTGGTTAGTCACATTGGACTGCTGTTATTTTGAACAGTACTTTAAGTACAGCATATACTGTACAGTATCCTGTGCATGTGGTGTATGAAACTCCTTCCCTTGTTCTCTCGGCACGTGCCAGAAGGTTTCGTGCTTCCTGATGTGCTGTCCTCACACTGAGGAATTTGTCTGCCTGTATCTAATTGTTGAAATCATTCCCTTTCATGCATGTTCGTGTGACTTGTAGGGGGTGCCAGTTTGGGCTTTTTTCCTCGCCAACTCAGATGAAAGGAAATATGCAGAAAAGGCGTGGTGGGAGCAGCCATCACTGATATCGTGTGGTTGTTACTTGGTGGAGGAGTGCTATTTTGACATGCATCGACTTTAATAGTGGATTTGTGCAAAGGGCTGCAAAGGCTTTCAGTCCCACTCAGGGACTTCACCGCCTTTCTGAGATGATGGAAAAAGTCAAACCATGCCAAACATGACGTCAGGACGACGGTGTTCTGGTGTTTGTCAGCTGCTGTTTGCTAATCTTACAGTTCAGCCGGCTGCACTTTATGATAGATGGAGTGGGCAGGACCGGTCCTAGCTGGTTCTTCGTGCTGCATTGGCAGGCAGCAGAATTTCCATTGGCCACAGCAAACCCTCTTCCTTTTTTTCGTTTCCTCTCAAAAAGCTCCCTCTCCAGTTTCCTCTTTCACTCTGCTTGCCATGACCGATGTTTGGTCATTCCATCGTTGCCTTTGTAGCACACGTTGCATTTTTTTTTTACCCAGCCACTCTCACGCCGTGTTGCAAAACATGTCCACTTGCCTGCAGACTAAAGGAAATCTCTAAACCAGATTCCAAGCTTACACTAGCATGACTTGCACCATTTATTTAAGAGGGTTGGCCACTTTAACCATTCCAAGGAGCCATTTTCCCTGTTTTTCCATTAAAAACATGATTTTCCCTGTTACAACAGAGTTCAACTTAAGTAGGCCTGTGAGTTGTTCCTGTATTTGTGTAAAATTAAAACAAACTGCTGCTGTAACATTAAAAAGCCCACCAGAGTTCAGATATCTCCAGATCAGTGCTGTCTGCTCAATATTGTTTACAATACTTGATTCATCACAGGCAATTCAATGTGCTTGCTTAAGGTTATCAGTTTGCCTTCAAATTATTTGTTGCTGTTCTATTGGTCCTGTTCTTGACTGTCTTTGCAGAGAGAGGCATATTCTTTTTCAGAGAATTTATGGTCTGATATGAAGGGTTTTTTCGTGCATTCTTCACCTGTGAACGGCTTTCACCTCCTTTACGATTTAATGTGCAGCCAACAAAGATTCCCCCAAAGATGATTCCTTTTAGTGAAGTACAGTGGAGCGGAGTAACAACCCCTTAAATTTGCCATTTTTTTGGTGAGAACAGTATTTTTGTTTTCTCACACAAACGTAGGTGTTTTCCCACAGAAAGCACATCTCATTGGGCTGAAGTTGGCAATATTTTATAATACCTCAAAATACAGGTAAAATGTACAGCATACATGTACCACTGTTAGAAAGCTTGCATTTTAAACATATTTCTGTCTTGATGCCTCACTGATCTTACATTGTCATTCTTTAGTAATGAGTGCCTATACATTTTATGCTTTAAATGTGTTTAATAAGTGTGTGAGGCATATTGAAGAGAGAAGGGGAGGTCTCTGGAGCCGACTCTAATCGAAAACAACCACTTTTACTGCAAATGTTGATCTGAAATTGGAGCGCGGTGGTAGGAGTGGTTAGCAGCAAAGCTGTTTATCAATTACTTTGACTTTTGTCATTCGTTGGGGGTATACATTTTGAAGTATGCGGCCCTCTTTATAAAAACGTTATATTCTAAAAAACTAATAGTAATATTAAACATAAACCCAAATAGTAATATTATTGGTAAAAAATACTACGGAATTAAACTGTAACCAAAAATGTCGGCAGGTAGAAGCTGTGGTCATTCTATATTTGATCAAAGTTACTTAAGATTTAGTCCAATGAGGTTCATTGGGTCCATCATTCAAACATTCTATGCCGGTCTGAAAGCTGCATAAACCAATCAATTAGTGGGACAATTAACATTTCAAAATGCACCAACATTTTTTTGTGACTTTGTTGGTCCAGTGATATTTCTTTGTTATTTTAAAAAATTAAGTAGTTTTACCCTACTGATGATGTGTTGTTGCAATAGGAATCCTGCTCTTATTTTGTCTCGTTCTTGTGGGCCCATTCTCGTGAGTTGGTTGTCTCATGACACCCCTAGTTGCTGGTCTTTTGCTTGTTTGTGCTAATGTGTGTGTTCATCATATATTCCCCTTCCTTGCGCTGCACAGTTTTTAGCTATAATTATTTGCACATTCAGCGGGTGTGATTTTGGGAAAGACTAGTCTGTGTCAGCACCTGACTGCGACTCAACAAACCCAACCCAGAGAAGCTAGCTATTGTCTTGTTTTTTTCTTCTGTCAAATCACAAATGTGGAATCTGATCCGGACTTGCTGCAACACAAACATTTTTATTAACTCGCTCATGGCACCACTCATGTGATTTTTTTTGGTTTTCGCCCACTGACTCTTTCATTCTGAGAAATGACTGCCTGTGGCAACATAACAGAGGAAAATGTGAGGCCGCCATTAGCTTTCTTCTTTTATGAGCTCAGTCATTGGACATGGTTAAACCAACTAGAGGAACAATATTGTCATTATCAGTCTGAAATGTTGCTTTATAACTAATTATATTGATGGTTGACCTCCGATTTACCTGAATTTTGAAAAAATGTTTTGAATGTTAATGTTGTTAGGAGCGGTGCCATGACACTCCTAAAAAAAACTTTCACTGGTGATAACTTGATAAATACAGCACAAGTAAATACAACATATGTGTTTATTTTCTTTTCGTGGCACATATTTTGACCGATATGACTTTTAGTGCAGAAGATGGTATCTTTGCTACTAGATATGAGTAAATGAAGCTGCTTGTTCAGCGAGTTTTAGTGGTAGAGGAATTATTCTTACCTTTCAAACGATGTTAAGTCACGTTAGTGTAAAATTGGTTGGGTCGAGCTTTTTGCTGACATTCTTCCGATTACAGGAATGTATATGGTGTGTGTATATGGGTACAAACAGTTACCATACCAACACAAATGTCTAGACTAGCCTAGACTAATGGACCAGTGTGTGTCAAGACCAGCAGACTGGATGAAAATGAGGAAGCGAGTAAGCCTCAGTGGTGAAACGTGAACTTGTTGACGCTTCATGTGTTGGTCTTGATGAATCACGGTGACGACTTGGAGTATGCTGAGCACCTCCTTTGTGTGTCCTCTCCACCAACTGGGACAAAGGTTGTGTATCTTATCCCAATGGGAGCAAACGGCCATAACTGCATTCTACATTTGGAGGTCACATACAGTATGTGGTTAGTAGGGGTGGGCGATACTGCAAATGTTGGTATCGATTCAATACCAAGTAAATACAGGGCCCAGGGCCGTAATTGCAGATAACAATACAGATACTGATCCTTTGTGTTCCAAGATCATAAATATTTTGTTGATGTACAATCACAATATAACACAGGACAAGGACTATGTGCAATCTAGATTCTAATTGCATACACATTACATACAGTGGGTAATATAAGACAATGTAACAATGTGAACAAAATAGCATTATTACATGCAATTGTGTGGCATAAAGTCAATAATCCATGCACTGCAATCCAATACTGATAACCTTACCTTGATATCCATACTACATCCATCCACCCCAGCAAGTGAGTGCCTAATGGCGACCTTTGCTATTTATAATCCATAAAGGTCCTTCACTTAAGATCGTGAGTACCCACCTGCCAGGCAGGACCTTCCTTATCCCAGTTTGAAGGAGTCAACATCTTCTGACTCATTAGTTTTTTCTGTTTTTGTGTCGACGGCTGTTTACAGTTCAGAGTGTTTGGGATAAGAACGCTGTGTGCACTGCTTAGGGTTATTACGCAAGACTCTCAAGAGTCATTGTTGTGCTTCCATTGCCGAAACACCAGCAAAACAGTACTTACTAACAACTGAACAGGATACTAGACCAAAAACTACTACAAGTGTCAGCAACGCTTTCAATGTGTCTTTACAGCTTTGTGATTAACTGCAATTCATTAAATGCAGTGGTGGTTTGCAGTCATCCTTCGAAATGCCTCATTCTATTGCAATTTTTCAAACATTGATTAATTAATTAATGATCGCTGTTTCATGGTTGACTGTGCCCTATCACTGCTAAACATTTTTTTTTACATATTTTGCCCAAATTAAGCATTTTCAAACAAAAAATGCTAAATGCACTAAAATGCAAATATATTATACGCCAATAAGACCGCAACTTGTAAATGTAGTAAATGAATGTGGTCACTAGATGTCAGTAATTGACCACCGAAACACTAGACTCGAACAAAGGGCTTTTATTGCTGGAATAATCGTCATCATAATAACACACGTTACTGCTGCAGTCTTAGCCCACAAAAGAAGCTAAAACTCAACTCCGAACGCCACCGTTACTTCCCGTCCGCCACTGATTCTGCTCCCCCACAAGGTAAACTGTCTTAAATGTCTTATTTTCCCTGATTATATTTTGGGTAATATGAATGTAAAGGTGATGAAATGGATGTTTATTTCATTTCTGAATGGCTCTAATTATGTTAAAAAATGTACTTAGAAGGTTGTAAACAGGTAAACGTTTTGGAGTGGTTGTCATGTGGTAGTCATGTGACTATACCGTCATATGGCTTGCCCAAAACAAAATGGCAGCGTATCAGCTAGCTTACTCCCAAAAGCTTATTTTTTGCATTTGAAGGTAATTTTAGACACATTTAACAATTTGTACATTTAAAAGAATCTGAAATATTACAATCCAACAGTTCTTGCTATTGTTCATGAATTAATTCATAATAAATAAGCTAGGAAAATATCTTTAATGTTCAGTCCTAAAACTGAGATGGAAAAAAAATCAGTACATTGCAAATACTGTTGTTGAATATAAATTCAACAACAGTGAAATGCGTATGTATTAGTTTTACCCTAATGATGGTGTGTTGTTGCAGTAGTATTGTGGTGTAACAATACTGTGTTATTTTGTTCAATTTAAAGTGCATTTGTGATACTAAGCACAAAAAAATTGCATTATTTTCAAGGAAGGAATACATTTAGCACAAACATATATACATACATATACTGTATATTTATATATATATATATATATATATATATATATACTGTATGAGCAAACAGATCTGTAACATTAATTACTAGTACTTTGATCTTAAAAAGCATCATAAATGTTTTTGGTGTGTTCCACTTGGTCTGTGGTATTTTGCTCTATATTTTTATTTAAGGCTGGGTGAATAGGAATGCACTTTCCACTGGTTAATAATGCAGAACAGCAGGACATATTTGTATGTGTTTGTGCGTAGTTAGTAGAGGAAATGATACGCCAGGTCAGTCTATTCAGAGAACAAATATCCCCTTCATGCTGCAGTTAAAGGAGTCAAAGGATGAATTACTTTTTTACTTTGATTCGATTCTCATTGTGGTTGTCATGTAGAGAATTGTCTATTGCAGGGTCCAAACTTTTTCCAGCGAGAGCCACAGAGTGAAACATTAAAGAATGCAAGGGCCACTTGTTTGCATAGCAACTTTTCAAAACTTTGCTTTGTTTTTTTTTTTGCGTAATATCATTTGTTAAAATATTACAACTTTTTAAATGTAATTTATTTATTTGTTTTTTAATTAGGACTATTTTTTTTACACACGATTAACATGCGCATGTCCTGTTTGACCCTCGGCCGACGCCGTAGTTTGAGGAGGCATGAGTTCATATTTAGTAGAAATGGGGAAATTGGTAACTTTAGCTTCAAAGCCCTGGCAGATGACTCCCGCAACAAGACCAAAGTTATTTGTATTTACTGTCGCTGTGGTTGGAACAAATGGCCCAAGGGCCGCGCTTTGGAGACCCGGTCCATTGTTTTCATCTGACCATTTACCAATGCTTTATAATATTACTTCCTAAATTACATTATCGAGTCGGCAGATCCATCCAAATAGCAACAGTATGGATACCAAGAACAGGAATCTTGGTTTCCATTATTCATTTCATTATATTATTTGTTCCAAAAGGTTCAACAAAAAACAAAGCAATTATATAGGAAATAATATGAAGCCAATAATCTGTTCTAAACACCCACAAAATGAACAAAAATACACTTTATACAGAATAAATATAGTTTTACATGCTAAAATTACTGTCATTGAAGACTCTTGTTTGCAAAGACGGCAAGTGGAGAGTGGCGAGGGAGAGAGGGACGGGATGCTATTTTTGTACATTTCTAAGGGTTTCTAAGGGTTAGTTGAGTCTTTCTCACCTTCTTTATAAAATTGCTGGTACTCGCAACTTTATTTGGGCCCCATGGCAGGTTATTTAGCAGTCACATTAAATTAAAAAAAATGCACAGAAAGTGAGTAACCAATGCAAGGGGTGCTTTTTTGGAATGATACAGTACAGGCCGAACAGAATAGTTTGTTACCATAACCGAGAGGGGGCAAAAGAAGCAACATTTTCCAGATTTTTTTTTGCCTAAAATTTTCATCAAATGAAAACTGGGGCGTTGGAAAAAAAAGGTTTGACTGTGTTTATTTATATATTGTTCTTGGACACAGGAAGGCTTTGGGGGAAAAAACCCAAACGATTTGAAAAAGAGCCAATAGGACTTTTTTTTGGGGGGGGGGGGATAATTAAATTACTTTGTTGATATTGTTACATTGTCTTGTTCAATTGGAAACATTTTGAGTAAAACTTACCAGTATCAGTATTAGCAGTGCTGGTTCTGTATTTACTTGATATTGTATTTACAGTGAACCCTCGCTACTTCGCGGTTCGACTATCGCGGATTCACGCTTTGGCGGATTTTTTCCATTACAATACATATGTACAGTATATTTTAAGAGAAAATATATAGTGGGTTTTCCGGAAAGTGCCCGTGTACTGTATGTGCGTATTGTAGATATCTGTACATTACTGTAAAGGGTGGTTTGTTAACAGTACTATGTAAAGGGAGAGTTTTAAAAGTCTTAACACTGAATACCTGTTAAATAAATATGGTGCCCCTACTTTGCGGATTTCAGCTATCACGGCCAGTTCTATCTACCTATCTACCGCAATAAACGAGGGTTCACTGTACACTACACCCTCAATTTCTATGACATTCTGACCTTCTTCAATTGTGGAATATTGTTGGTAATTCTTTATTTGTTTGTTAAGACGTTGTTCATTACTGATGAATATTTTATGATGTTTAAGAGAGTCATCTCCTTTCTTCTCAGCTTCCCAATATGTTTGGAGACCTGAGGTCGACCTTCATTGCGCTGATGATCGGATCGTACGCCTCCTCTGCAGTCACTTTCCCCGGCATCAAGGTAATGTTGAAGCATTACATACACCTGTACACTATTTCATGACCACAGCCGTATCCATCTCGACTATATTTTGACTTCAACCGTATATTTAACATTCCCAAGAATCAAATCAGGGTATCTTGACAGTCGTCGTAGTTAACGCAAACACTACTCAACCAACTTACATGAAACTTTGCTGGGGAGTGGTAGAAGAACACATTCACATGTCTGTCCACAACTTAACCATTTGATGGTTCAGGAGCATACTGACAGATTTTTTAGCAGGCAACTTGTACACTTTTACTGTGCAAATGTTACCCACAGAGTCACAATGGAACTCTTCTGACCACCACAAATTCCAAAATGTCATGAGTGGGGTTCTAGCATCAATGACACCCTTCGGACAAAGTAATAAGATTGCTTGTTAATGGAATTCATCACTCAATTGTCGTTTAGGTGATCTATGACCTTGGTGTCACCTTCATTTCCATCTTGCTGGTTTGGGCCGGTTGCGCCTGTTTGGTCTTCTTCAACTGCTTTGTAAACTGGCCTCTGGAACCCTTCCCCGGCCCCGAGGACATGGACTTCACGTAAGAAACTTGACACACACACACACTTACAAAGGCAATTGTGTCCTCCAGCTGCCCTCTAAACGCATTATATTAGATGAGTGGTGTAGTCTGCCTTCTGGACAGATTTTATCATATTTAAATGGCTGTAAATACTGTATGCTGCCAGCTTCTGTTTCTCCACAGATTAGTCCACACACACACAAACCCGCACACACTAGATGTCAGTGTAACTCTGCCATAGCCTGACGACAGGAAAGATTTTAAAACCAGGAAAGCCGCTTGGCTTTACTTCCATTCACCCTGAGCTTGTATCTTTTTAACTCACTGAAATTCCATTTTTTCGACTATCTGCAATTGGCCCCTCAGAGTGAAAATCAAGTTTAGCTGGCTGGGGTTCGACCACAAGATCACAGGGAAGCAGTTTTACCGGCAGGTGACGACTGTGGGACGTCGTCTGAGTGTGAGCAACGTGGTCAAGCAGCAATACCAGCAGTCCAAAGACCTCGCCTCCCAAGATGCCAGTAAGATGTGCCTGTCCACCGTTGACCTGGAGGTGACGTGCAAGGCTCCACAGGAAAGTAAGTTGAGAACTGACAAGTCAATTCACAAATGCTATAAGCTTTGAGTAGGCCAGCCAACGTGTAAGCATTTTTTGTACTCAGCATGCATTTTGACGGTTGACGCTTTGCCGGTGTCAGTTTTGAATTCAGTTTTTGAAGTCTGGATTATGTTCCTGTGACAAGTCACCAGTGCATATGCTACACCGGCTTGCTCCTCCCACCGCAAACCCTCTTGTGTAGCATGACGTGCGCCACCAAATTAACCCAAGATCGGTTGGCTTGGAATACATTAGTTCCAGAGTGCGTACGATTCCGCCAACTCATTCTCCTTCCATTTCGGATCAACTTTGGCAATAAAAATGACTCACCGATTAGTTCCAAAGCCGGCAGGTCTGAAAGAGCCATTTAAGACCCTACAGAGTACTCTCATTCAAAATTCATTTGAGATGACTACTATTATGCCTATTATTATACCGTTGAACATTGGTTTTCAACTTTTACCTTGTCTTGGTTATCGTACAGTATTGCATGTGAAAAACTAGTTTGCCCTGAACTGTGTTGTTCCGCAAACTCAAACGCCCCGACAAAGCATGCTGTGCTTTGTTGACTCTGTGCATTTTTCTATGACAGTGAAGGATTCTGGATGTGTTTCTTATGGCAGAGGCAGGTAAACAAAATGTTGACTCTTTATCAAGAATGTCCAAATATCAGTATGCCTTTGCAAGAATAAAGTGGACAATTCAACAGCATCTCTCTCTGATTCTAAACATTTGAAGCCTGACCTACATCTGTACACAATAATTAGACATAAGCACATAACTAAGACTCCAAAAATGGCCTTTTTACCTCTGGCCTTCCAGTGTGGGGGTGCGTACCTAGACGCGTTTAGATATGTTCTTTCTCCACTTGATTCCTTTGGTACCAACTGAACCGTGCAATTGGTTTAGAAGTCACTTTGGTCACTCGGTGGGTGTAAGGTAAGCTGGCTGGAATTGTGAAGTAGCAGTATTGTGGGTAAAAGGTTGTGAAACATGAACATAAACACATGCAGGCAGTCATAGCATAGCATAGTGCAAACATTCATCGGTTTATCTAAAAAGTGAGGTATGTTTTTGCAAAAATACTTGCGTTCATTTCACGGTACTTGTGATCTCAAGATATAGGGACAAGGTCCTAGATGTTTGATGACTTTTTTATTTTGCTAAAGGAAGTTAGACTGCACAGTGGCCTAGTGGTTAGCATGTTGGCCACTCGGTCAGGAGATCTGTTCTTGTCGTGCATGCATGGGTTTTTTCGGGTGCTCCAGTTTCCTTCCACATTCCAAAAATATGCACATTTGGCTGATTGGAGACTTTAAACTGTCCAGGTATGAATGTGAGTGTGAATAGTTGTTTCTCTATAGTTGTGCCCTGTGATTGGCCGGCAACCTCGTCTTTTGCCCAAAGTCACGTGGGATGGGATCCACCCAAATACACATTGTCTAAAGAATAATTATAGTTTGACATGCAGAAAACAATGCAAAATAGCTATAAACAAGGAATAAAATGGATATATGAACATTTGATCGCTTTTACCTTTATCTAAGACTACTTTGCTGCGTCTTTCTGACATTAAATAGTGTTTTTCACCTGCCATATCAAAGTGCTGGCACTTGCAACTCTCTTTGGCCCCATGGTGGCTTATTACTCAATAAAAAAACATAAATGGAGAACAGAGCTGGGAGAAGATGATGTGAAAGCAGGCTAACGGGCTCATTCTCGAATAAAGACACGATACGAGAGCAACTGGAGTTTTTGGTTTTGATTTGGTTTTTGACGAAAATTATTGACAAAATATGTACAGCCAAATATTGCCCTTGACACACTAATCAGGTTGCGCATGTTATGAGCACAGTTGGCGGCTTTAAATGGTTTTACAGTTGTGTTAGTAGACATAATACAAGTGAAAAAAGCCATTTAGGATGTAAATAAAACTCCTGTTTGTGTGTGTCACAGTATGTGTGTTCCTCGGGAGACCTTAATGGCGAGCAGAGAGGACAGGAAGTGACGTGGAATGTTCCGAGTTGAGTTTCAGCTTGTCGTGGGTTACGGCCTGGACAGAAGTTATTTATGTGCATGCTGTGAGATCATTTAAACTTGGAGTACAGTAAATGCATTTTGTGACGATCACATCTGGCCCTTGTTGTTTCACTATATATCGACAGAATAGAATACTGCACTATGTTCAAAATTAGAACGTATCACTCGCCTTGTATTTGTATTTGAGGTCATTTTGTTCGTTCATTTAGCCATTGTTGCGCTTGAAAATGCAGAAAATACATACAATTTGCTTAAATATGCATATAGCCTGACAAATACTAGTTCGTAGTCAGCCACGGAACAGCGACCATTTATTAATTGATGTTTGAAAAACCGTGACAGAGTGAATAAGCGATGTTCGAACAGCGTTGTAGCGAGGGACGACCGTACCACTGTGTTGTGAGATAGCACATGTTGCTTTCAGTAACCAAGCAATGTATGTGAATTTCCTTGCAAGCATGAGCACCTTCCAAACAAATGCTGTAACTAAGCTTTAAATGGATCCTTGTGGGCAATAAATCCAACTCCATCTGTGCACTAACCTTTAATTGGTTTGTCTAGGGCTTCACCATATGGGCTGCAATGCAAACATAGTCCACTTTCCATCTATTCACAAGTTAGATTAATGATAAACTTTCCTCTCGGACCCTCGAAGAAAGCCTCTAACAACTGCTTTAACATGCAGGCAGGTTACAGCGGATATTTCCAAAATAAATCTCTTTGCCAATCACTGTGGGAACAGTTTATGGTTTATGTCAAACATTACAGACTTGGACTTGTAACTGATTTTAATGTAATGGTTCTTCTTGTTAGGGCTGAAATATTTCTTGCATAAAATGAATCAATCTGACACTTTGGTTATTATATGTCCCAAAAATGCACTAGAGTCCTGTACAGTGGGTCTTTGACTGGTGTTTTTGCAGAAGGTTCTTAAAAAGAGAGCACTCCTGTCAGATAATAGATCTTTGCCTTTGCAATAGGCACTTAAATACTGGAATTTATGACTGTGTGAGGTAAAAATGTGAAGGTACGGCAGAGCCTTCTAATGACAACAGTAATGAAGGGTGAAGGGCTGAAGTCCGGTCCCATTTTGGGTTTACCTAAAATATGGTCCCCAGAACCATTTGGTTGCATAGTCCTGAAGAATAATTGTCTAACTGTGATCAGTAAATAACAGACGCTGAAGATTTGATCTCCTTCTGTTTCTTCTGCAGCTCAGTCATTCATGAGGAGCGTGCTGAGCCCCATCTTCCTCCTGAGCCTGATCACCATGTGCGTGACCCAGCTGCGCCTCATCTTCTACATGGGTGCTATGAATGCCATCCTGGAGTCCCTGACGGAGGGAGATCTCAGCACAGGTGTGTGTACTCTTACTTTCACTTGGTCCTCCATTGCTTGCACTGTCACACGTAACAATCTTCTCTCTCTTTCTCTCTCTCTCTCTCTCTCTCAGCTACACTGTCTTATTGCTTCTTGTTAACACCTCTTCACCTTTCGTTTTCTCTTTGTCTCTCTGACTCTGCTTTTTGTGCTGTCATGTTGCAGTGGAAAGGATGCAAGTGGGTAAGGGACTTCAAGCCAGCCATTGCCAAACATTTAACACCATTGCTTTTCTCTCCCCTTCCCAGCAGTCCTACTGAATAAAACTAAGTTGTAACCTAAAACATCTTATGACAGCTGTTATTTTTGTATCAAAATGGACGCTACACATGCTGACAAATCTGCTTTAACAACACACCATGATTATAGTTTATCACTGTTTTTCTCCCAGTCAGCACATACACGTCCATCTTTGGCGTACTACAGCTGCTATGTCTGGCAACTTCCCCTGTCATTGGCTACGTCATGGACTGGCGACTCAAAGACTGCGAGGATGAAAAGGACAAGAGTACTGCGAGGTAATATATGATAAAATATTCAGGGCTGTCAAATGATTAAAAATTGTAATGAAATTAATCAAATGAATTAATCATGATTAATCATCGTTTGCAACTATGTGTAAAATAAGCCCATTTGGATACAGTTATAAATGTGTATGTGTTAAATGAAAATTTAACTCCAGTTAATTTAACTCGACTCAAAATGTGCCCGCAGTATAACTGCAAACTGATATTTAAAAAAAAATGCACATATCTTCTAAGGAAAATACAATACAAATGAAACCTCAAAGTCAGTGTAGAGCTTGTATAGAGCATATGTTCACCATCCACTGAAAATGTATCTCTTGAGAAGATCGAATGTAATGGTTGCTGAAATGGGAGGGTTGTGCTTCATTGTCATCCAGAAAATATACAGTATTGAACTTCAGTCTTTCCCACCAGGGAGCCTGGTCAGCCTCGTCACCCAGACAAAAAGATTCAGAAGATTATCAACTCTACCCGAGCTTTTATCTTCACCAACTTACTCCTGGTTGGCTTTGGAGTCACTTGCATCATCCCCAACCTTCCCCTTCAGGTACACAAACACACACACACTAATGACTATACGGCTCTTTTTGTTGAGTTAAATAATTGCCACCGATAATTAATTTTACTATGTGGACGGTGAGAAAAGCTAATGAGTTCAGTAATTAACTTGGTACCCCAATGACCGTAGATCCCTGCTATTCATGGGGGTTACCTCTCACCAGTAAATTGCAACAAAAAGCAAGAACTTTTAAAGCCTGTGTTACTTATGTGTTATGTTTCTGCGTACAAGCTGTCCTACGCTACGCCGGCGCTCTCATCACCCTCCAAACCCTCCTGCCAGCTGGATGTTGACTTTCTCCTCCATTTTCAAGTCAATAGTTGTAATAAAGTGCGAGAGTTGCAATGCAGAAAAGCACAATATAGCTTTAGCTCTAAGTATGCCTCACACGCTCATCAATTGCATGTAAAGTATGAAATGTAATCTAAGATGATCCATTGAACAGATGAAATCAGTCACGTCCTAGCCTTAATCCTGGTCATGAGGCTAGTGCTACTTCCACACTTAATTTAGTGTGGTGAAAACAATTTTCAATTTATAGAAAGATTTATTTATTTACGGGGATGCAAATACTGAATCAAGAATGTGCGTGGATCTACTGTACTCAAGTATAAATCTTTATTATTTACCTTAGCAAGGCACGCTTAGGTTTGTTTGGTTTGAAACAACCTGACAATTCTGGCCTCAAGCCCAACTTTTGTGATGAAGTAGAACAAAGATTGCGGCGAGCCAGGAGGTTCTCTCTTGGGTGCAACATCCAGTGACCACTCACCTCCGGTTGTGGTGTCCCAATAGTTTTGTCCATACAGTGTACTCCCCTGCGTTCAATGAGACAAAGAACTTAACTCTGAGCATGCGCGGGAGAATATGATTTTTTTCATAATACTTTAGTGACGCCAAGTGGCGTAAATACACATTGACATCTGTGTGCAACATTTGACGGCGTTTATCTGTTTGTTTGTGTGTTCGGAATAACGTCAAAAGTTCTGAATGGATTTGGATGAAATGTTCAGGAATTGTCAGAAATGCGAAATGGCAGAACCAATTCAATTTTAGGGAATTTTTTTAAAGGACTCTTTAAGAATGCGAGAGAGGACCATTTTTGATATTTGTGCATACAGCTCTTGAAAAAATGGTCAGAGCACCACAGTATCTACAAAATATTACCTTAATATTATTATATTACCTATCCTAAAAATGTAGGATTATTATTTTGGTGTGAATCACTATGGCACTTGGTGGAGGTCCGCGCTCGCTGAGGGCTTTTCTAGTATTTGTTTATTTCAGTCTACTTCATGAACTGTCTTGCTCTGAATCGTCTGCAGTATTTTATCTTCATAATCAGTATTAGCTGAACTTTTTTCATTTTAATTTCAGATTTTGTCCTTCATCCTGCATACAATTGTCAGGGGCTTCATCCACTCTGCGGTTGGAGGCCTCTATGCTGCTGTGTAAGTGTCATATGTTCAGTATTATACTGAAGATGTTTGCATTATAGTGTTTGTATGTATAAAATAACCTGTATATATATTAACACATGTTGACATCCAGTTTATTTTAAGCTGTGTGTATTGTTAGTCATGGACGTGTTTCAAATCAAGTACTTCTGTGTACACTTCGTTGGTACACTTGCAGGTGGCGAAAAGTTAATAAGCAACGTTATCCTTCCTCGGTGTAAGTAACTAGCTGTAATTAGTTCTCGAGCAGGAAAATGCGATTTGTTATTGCACTTGTAAAATGTTTTTGTCCATTATTCCAGTTGAATTTACCATTATTGGTTATAATGCAGTAACTTGCATATGTATTTTGCTATGATACATTTTAATGTCACACAGACTTGCTATGATTATCTGCTCGAGGGTAGACGACTCTTGTCTCCAGAGTACGTCCTTCACATGCTCAGACCCAACAGCCTTGGGCGTCTGGACATTTTAAGATAGCTTTAGCCTCTCATTTTAGATTACCCGTCCCCTCGCATACGTACATCCTATATAGCAACATCTCTTTCTGTAGGAGTTAGACTTTTTTTCTAGAAGCCAGCTGTTCAGGTCTTATTGATTTGTCTCCTGGCGTGCAAGTTTCAAGATTCTATAGCACCTCTCATTATTTTCAAAGAAATTTTCTTGTCGATTTTTAAGTCAGCAGAAAATTTTCCTATGACGACACGAAGCAGAATTAATTTATGGTCATTTCTGGGAGCATGTTTGTAACCACAAAAATAAGGATCACCTGTACTTGGTGTTGAGACGCCTTAATTTGCACCACACCATCATTTTCTACGTCTAACAAATGGTGTTCTCTTCCTGCAGGTACCCGTCCTCTCAGTTTGGCAGCCTGACTGGCATGCAGTCTCTGATCAGCGCTCTGTTTGCCCTGCTCCAGCAGCCTCTCTTCATGGCTATGGTGGGACCCCTGGAGGGAGACCCCTTATGGGTAAGCAAGTCCAGATATTTGGCCACAGCGAGGTTTCATTCGCAGGAGTTTCAGAGAGTCTGACCTCACTGCTGTTTTCAGGTGAACGTGGGCCTTTTGGCACTGAGCATGCTGGGATTTTGCCTGCCCTTCTATTTGCTGTGTCATAGCCGCTACCTCCAGCGCCTCAGAGATGAGCAGGACGAAGACCCAAAGATCTATGTCAAGATGGACAACGGTGCCAAGCCTGAGGCCTTTGTGTAGAAGAAGCACTGAAAAGAATGAGAATGCGTGACACAAACTTCATTACGGATTGGTGCACCTGAGGAAGAGATGAACAGACGATAGTTAGTGGATGCGAGGTGTCACGCAACTCTTGCACGAACTCCATTCCATCCTGGACATGCACACTTTTATCACCGACACTGTTTTTACTGCAGTGTTTCATCAGGCTTTCCCAGCACCGCTGTGAGATGCTGTGGACACAGAAGATGCATTTGGAGCCCCCTGCTGGTATCAATGCATCACTGCAGTAAAACGAGAGCGCGCAACAGTGCCAACAACCGAAAGACTTCGTTTCCCTTTACCCTTTGCATCATTATATTCCCCTCTGATTCCTTATGCCCTGCCTGTTGTGCGACTAGATACAATGAGGAGTGCTTTCCAGCCACCATACAAAAAGGGTTGCGGTGCTTTCATACAGAACTTCAACATGGAGTCCAAGCTTCTCAAATGATCCAGTGGCTTGTGCTGAAGGGCATTATGAAGTCATCCAGCAGTATTGGTAGCAATTCAGTGGTGTTTAAACGAGCATGTAGGTAAGTCAGGTATGCAAGGATGAAACCGGTTTTATGCATGCCACCAAGAGACACTGCTGCAATACACACTCACCCCTCCTCCTTCTTTGTAAGCTTTACATCATCAGATGTACGTTTTACATATGTGCTCTGTATCATTTACACGTTCTGTAATATGCTGTATTGTTGCTTCTATGCGGTGAATTTGAGAGCAGCGCGCAGGACAGAAGGCGTAGCGTGTAGAGGGTGGAGGTCACATGTCAGGTGTGGCTCACAGTTGCAATATGTGCCTCTGTGAGATGCCAGATGACGCAAAATCAGGCGAAGAAACCAGCTCAAATTCTTCAACAAGTGTACCCAGTACGCTGTGTACTTAGTTCCAGAGTGCACAAATTTTCAGCATCTAAGTGCTCTTCCAAATCTATGACTGCATCCCTATTTGCATACTTACTCTTGCGTACTTACCCTTAGAGTGCATAAGTGCAGTCAGATTGAAGTACAACAAAATGCATTGCAAATGGTGAGTGCGCAGTGATAGACACCTACCACCAGTGTTGGGAAAATTACTTTAAATAGATAATTAGTCGTAATTACGTGGCCAAAAAAGTACTTGAATAAGGAAGAGATTTATCCATCCATCCATTTTCTAAGCTGCTTAGCCTCATTACGGTCGTGGTTATGCTGGAGCCTATCCCAGCTGACATGGGGGCGGGAGGTGACTGAATCGAAGACAAAAATATCATGTAAAAACACGCACCGCCAAAGACAGCCACCATCCCGAGAGTGCCTCTTGTGCACAAATGATGGAAGGATTCGGAAGCGGCTCCATCTTCCTCATCAATCCATCCACCCAAGTGCATCTACAAGAAAAAAAAAACACGACCGGAGACTGAGCTGAGAGACAAGTCTCTGCCTCACTCGAGTGACTCAGTGAGAAATGAATGGCACACGATGCACTTTAGACACGAGTTGTGGACTTCTGACTTGTGAGACCAATGCTGGTGCTGCTGCAAGAATGTCAAATCAAAATATGGAAACAGAAAGAAATTATTTTTTTATATTCCCCCAACCCCCCTAAAAGAACATATGCCTCATTACATTATGTTTATTGTGCAGGACACAATGTGAGTCTTGTCTCTCAGCTCAACAATGTCCGAGTAAGACAGCTCTATCAGGGAATGGGACTAACCTGGAGCAGGTGAGGTTCTAAGGATCTCTCAGATGCTGGTATCTAATGAAAGAATACTAATAGTCTGTAGAAAAATACCCTGTAGAAAGTACGCTCACGTTAGCAAAGCAGAGAAAGGTATTTACAAGCCGTCGTTTCTTAACAAAGAAAAGTTCCATTATCACAGTGAGAAATGATAAAAGCACATTTTTTACTTTGTCAGCGCTCATGAAATGATGGGAAATTCCATTCCTTTTACTGACTCAGGTTTTTTGAGTCACTCATTTAAGTGAATCGGGTACCTGATTTCTGAACTTGTCACGTGTCACGGGTACTCGATTCACTTGAGTCATAGTTCATATGCGCAGAGACTTGAATTGGATGCTCGATTCACTTGAGTCACAAAGCGCATGCACAGAAACCCACTTTGATCGGGTGTTCGATTTATGTGAGTCATGGCACATACCTATGCATGAATCGGGTATTTGATCGAGTACTCAATTTACTTAAGCCACAGCGTAAAAACTGTCCTGAATTGAGAACTCATTAATTCATTCATTTTCTATACCGCTTATCCTCGTTAGGGTCGCGGGTATGCTGGAGCCTATCCCAGCTGACTTTGGGCGGGGGCCGGGGTACACCCTGGACTGGTCGCCATTCAATCGATTCACTGAACTCACCTGTCACGAATCACCTGCACACGTGCAGAACCTCAAGTTGTGAGTCTCGTACTCGGTTCGCCGGAGTCACTCGTCAGCGTGCGTATGTGCAGAAACCGGCAGATGCGCAACCGGGTAACGGGTAACCTCCCCCACTGAACGTTACCCAGGTTCCCGAGTAAGTGAACCAGTTAGCGACGACGAGTACCCGTGGGTCCTGATTCAACAAGGGTTTACGCTGCATCTACACCTACAGAGAGAAACACTTCAGGTCACTCTTTTGTACACTTTAGGCCAACGTGTACTCTGCTAAGTTCTACGGCTTTGTTGTCCCAAAACTTGCCTTTGTAAACTGTTCACATTGTGTGGTATCACTTCACGGAAACATGCTGGTTAATATCATAGTCATTACTTCCGTTCTGTCTTTCTTTCTTTCCCAAATTGAATTTGTCTCCTAAAGAGTGATGAGTTGTCAGGTGTCTGTCACTGTTGCTCCCCAACCCCTCACCCAGGCCATTGATGCCATTAACTAAGCTAAAGACCCTACCGCCCCCCTGATTGATGTATTGATCAAGGTGCCATCTACCCACTGCTTCATTCACTGTGTCAGGAAGAGATCCCCGAACGTTTGCGCCTGTTTCTTTTGACGTTTTCTCACGTGTTTACGCAAATGTATTTTGATGTTTTCATGTCGTGTAGTTTGTTTTTTTCTTGTCATTTTCAAATCATGTCTCACAATGATTAAAAAAAATGAATATAGTAAAACAATAAAACTTCATTTGTACCTAATGGGTGTGTCATTTATAAAAAGCGAAACGATGAGGACATTCCCGCAATATTGCTCGGGGCGGAACTTAAAAGTCTGGACCCAAGCGCTTGGTGTGACGTCATTGCTGACGTCACGCGGAGGCCATTTGCAGAGCGGAAGGGCGTGCAGGTGATAAATAGGACGCACCTTCGCTTGTTCACGCTCAGGCCAAGTAGACATTTTTATACCAACAGTAGGATTAGAAACACTTGCTGATTATTAGTATTATTTTATTTTTGTTTATTATTTCAAAAGAGACATTTGTGACCCGCGGCTGTGTTTTTATTGGCTCGCCGCACCTTTATTTTATTTAACCTTAAATTTAATAAAAGCAAGCAAAAAACTGTTAAAAAAAAAGATAAATCAGCAGTAGGTTTACAAAAATAAGGTCATTAAGTAAAAAACTAACAATTTTAGTAGCATTTAGCTGCAATATTGCCATACTAAGGAAAAATACATATTATAATGAGAGACAAAACAACAAAGTTGCGGAAAAACATAATGTTACCAGAATAAGATCAGATATTATGGGAATAAAGAATGTATGAACATATAAATAAATGAGATGAATAAAGCCACAACAGGGCACAAGCCAGTGTCTTATTGTGCTGGTCCCAAGCCCGGATAAATACAGAGGGTTGTGTCAGGAAGGGCATCCGACGTAAAACTTTGCCAAACCAGAACATGCGAACCAAACAAATGACTTCCATAACGGATCGGACGTGGCCCGGGTTAACAATGCCCGCCACCGGTGCTGTTTACAGACAGGGTCCATCCATCCATCCATTTTCTTCCGCTTATCCGAGGCTGGTTCGCGGGGACAGCAACCTAAGCAGGGAAGCCCAGAGGTCCCTCTCCTTGGCCACTTCGTCCATCTCGTCCCAGCGGATGCCGAGTCGTTCCCAGGCCAGCTGAGAGACATAGTCTCTCCAACGTGTCCTGGGTCTTCCCAGAGGCCTCCTACCGGTTGGACGTGCCCTAAACACCTCCTCAGAAGGTGGCCGGGAGGCATCCTAACCAGATACCCGAGCCACCTCATCTGGCTCCTCTCAATGTGGAGGAGCAGCGGTTCTACTCCGAGTCTCTCCCAGATGACAGTGCTTCTCACCCTATCTCTAAGGGAGAGCCCAGCCACCCTGCGGAGAAAACTCATTTCAGCCGCTAGTACCCGCAATCTTGTCCTTTCGGTCACTACCCAAAGCTCATGACCATAGGTGAGGGTAGGAACGTAGACCGACGGGTAAATCGAGAGCTTTGCCTTTTGGCTCAGCTCTCTTTTCACCACGACAGACTGGTGCAGAGTCCGCATCACTGCAGACGCTGCACCAATCCGCCCGTCCATCTCGCGTTCCATCCTTCCATCAATTGTAAACAAGACCCCGAGGTATTTAAACTCCTCCACTTGAGGCAGGACCTCATCCCTGACCCGGAGACGGCACTCCACCCTTTCCCGGGCGAGAACCATGGACTCGGACTTGGAGGTGCTGATTCTCATCCCAGCCGCTTCACACTCAGCTGAGAACCGGTCCAGTGAGAGTTGAAGGTCACTGCTCGATGAGGCCAACAGGACCACATCATCTGCAAAAAGCAGAGATTGAGGGTAGTTTCCCTACGCCTTCGTGTGGGGGGACGGGTTACCGACAGGGTGCCGGTGGAAACTGGATTATTGTTAGTCAAAGAAGGAGAGGAGGAAGGTGTGTCTGTAGGAGGAGAGAGAAGAGGAATGCCAAGAGTCTAGAACTAAGAGTTGGGACTTTGAATGTTGGAACTATGACAGGAAAAGGTAGAGAATTAGTTGACATGATGCAGAGGAGAAAGGTAGACATATTGTGTGTCCAGGAGACCAGGTGGTACGGTAGCAAGGCTAGAAGCTTGGGAGCAGGGTTCAAGCTGTTCTATCATGGTGTAGACAGGAAGAGAAATGGAGTAGGGCTGATTTTGAAGGAGGAGTTTGATAGCAACGTCCTGGAGGTAAAAAGAGTGTCAGATAGAGTGATGAGCCTGAAGCTAGAAATTGAAGGTGTGATGTTCAATGTTGTTAGTGGGTATGCTCCACAGGTAGGATGTGAGATGGAGGAGAAAGAGAAATTCTGGTCAGACCTGGATGAAGTGATGCAGAACATCCCCAGAAGTGAGAGAGTTGTCATTGGTGCGGACTTCAATGGGCATGTTGGTGCAGGAAACAGAGATGATGAGGAGGTGATGGGCAAGTTTGGTATCCAGGAGAGGAACGCAGAAGGACAGATGGTGGTCGACTTTGCAAAAAGGATGGAAATGGCTGTAGTGAATACTTTCTTCCAGAAGAGACAGGAACATAGGGTGACCTACAAGAGTGGAGGTAGGAGCACACAGGTAGACTACATCTTGTGTAGAAGGTGTAACCTGAAGGAGGTCAGTGACTGCAAAGCAGTGGTAGGTGAGAGTGTAGCCAGACAGCATAGGATGGTGGTGTGTAGGTTGACTCTAGTGGTGAGAAGGATGAAGAGGGTAAAGGCAGAGCAGAGGACAAAATGGTGGAAGCTGAAAAAGGAGGAGTGTTGCGTGACATTTAGGAAGGAGTTGAAAAAGGCTATGGGTGGCCAGGAAGTCCTTCCAGATGACTGGACAACTACAGCTACTGTGATCAGGGAGACAGGTAGGAGAGTACTTGGTGTGTCATCTGGAAGGAAAGTAGATAAGGAGACTTGGTGGTGGAATGAGGAGGTGCAGGAGTGTATACAGAGTAAGAGGTTAGCTAAGAAGAAGTGGGACACTGAGAGGACTGAAGAGAGTAGACAGGAGTACAGAGAGATGCAGCGTAAGGTGAAAGTAAAGGTGGCAAAGGCCAAACAAGGGGCTTATGATGACTTGTATGCTAGGTTGGACAGCAAGGAGGGAGAGAAAGATCTATACAGGTTGGCAAGGCAGAGGGACAGAGATGGGAAGGACGTGCAGCAGGTTAGGGTGATGAAGGATAGGGATGGAAGGGTATTGACAGGTGCCAGTAGTGTCATGGGAAGATGGAAAGAGTACTTTGAAGAGTTGATGAATGAGGAAAATGAAAGAGAACAAAGAGTAGAAGAGGTGACTGTTGTGGACCAGGAAGTAGCAAAGATTAGTAAGGAAGAAGTGAGGAGGGCATTGAAGAGGATGAAGAATGGAAAGGCACTCGGTCCTGATGATATACCTGTGGAGGTATGGAAGTGTCTAGGAGAGGTGGCAATAGAGTTCCTGACCGGGTTGTTTAACAAGATCTTAGATAATGAGAAGATGCCTAAGGAATGGAGGAGAAGTGTGCTGGTGCCCATTTTTAAGAACAAGGGAGATGTGCAGAGTTGTGGCAACTACAGAGGAATAAAGCTGATGAGCCATACAATGAAGTTATGGGAAAGAGTAGTTGAAGCTAGACTAAGGGCAAACGTGAGCATTTGTGAGCAGCAGTACGGTTTTATGCCAAAAAAGAGTACAACAGATGCAGTATTTGCTTTGAGGATGTTGATTGAGAAGTACAGGGAAGGTCAGAGGGAGCTGCATTGTGTTTTTGTAGATCTGGAGAAAGCTTATGACAGGGTGCCCAGAGAGGAACTGTGGTATTGTATGAGGAAGTCTGGAGTGGCAGAGAAGTATGTTAGAGCGGTGCAGGACATGTACGAGGACTGTAAGACAGTAGTGAGGTGTGCTGCAGGTGTGACAGAGGAGTTCCGAGTGAAGGTAGGACTACATCAGGGATCAGCTCTGAGCCCCTTCTTGTTTGCTATGGTGATGGACAGGCTGACGGACGAGGTTAGACAGGAATCTCCATGGACTATGATGTTTGCAGATGACATTGTGATATGTAGTGAGAGCAGGGAACAGGTGGAGGAGAAGCTTGAGGGGTGGAGGTTTGCCCTGGAAAGGAGAGGAATGAAGGTCAGCCGCAGCAAGACGGAGTACATGTGTGTAAATGAGAGGGACCCAAGTGGAAGAGTGAGGTTACAGGGAGAAGAGATAAAGAAGGTGGAGGATTTTAAGTACTTAGGGTCAACAGTCCAGAGCAATGGAGAGTGTGGAAAAGAGGTGAAGAAGCGTGTGCAGGCAGGCTGGAATGGGTGGAGAAAAGTGTCGGGTGTGATGTGTGATAGAAGAGTTTCAGCTAAAATGAAAGGAAAGGTGTACAAAACTGTGGTGAGACCAGCGATGTTGTTTGGTTTAGAGACAGTGCCGCTGAGGAAAAGACAGGAGGCAGAGCTGGAGGTAGCAGAGATGAAGATGCTGAGGTTCTCTTTGGGTGTGACCAGGATGGACAGGATCAGGAATGAGCACATCAGAGGGACAGCACATGTTAGAGGTTTTGGAGATAAAGTCAGAGAGGCCAGACTGAGATGGTTCGGACATGTCCAGAGGAGAGATAGTGAATATATTGGTAGAAGGATGCTGAGTTTTGAATTGCCAGGCAGGAGGCCTAGAGGAAGACCAAAGAGGAGGTTTATGGATGTAGTGAAAGAGGACATGAAGGTAGTTGGCGCAAGAGAAGAGGATACAGAAGACAGAGTTAGATGGAGACAATTGATTCGCTGTGGCGACCCCTGAAGGGATAAGCCCAAAGGAAAAGAAGATTATGGGAATAATAGAATAATTAAATACAGTGAGGTAAAAAGTATTTGAACCCCATCTGATTTTGTTTGCCCACTAACAAAAAAATGATCCTCCTCCTCCAAACACAGCGAGGTATGTTGATGCCAAAGAGCTCAATTTTGGTCTCATCTGACCACAACACTTTCACACAGTCTTCCCCCGAATCAGTCAGATGTTCAGTGGCAAACTTCAAACGGGCTTTGTAGATGGACTTTCTTGAGCAGGGGGACCTTGCGGGCACAGCAGGATTTCAGTCCTTCACGGCGTAGTGTTACCAACTGTTTTTGTGGTGACCATGGTCCCAGCTGCCTTGAGATCATTGACAAGTTCCTCCCGAGTGAGTCTGGGCTGATTCCTCACCGTTCTCATTATCATTGAAACTCCACGAGGTGAGATCTTGCATGGAGCTCCAGACCGAGGGAGATTGGCAGTTAATTTATGTTTCTTCCATTTGCGAATAATTGCACCAACTGTTGTCACCAAATGACGATGGTCCACAATCTTGTCTCTGACATCCTTGGTCTTTCAGTGTTCAAATAAACCTAACATTGAAATTATAAAATGATCAGGCTAATAATACAATTTTCATCTATGTCACAAAGCTGAGATGCAATTTTTCATGAAATATTTTTACCAAGTATCAAAGGAAAAAGTTTGGACATCCCTGGCCTAGGGGAAGTCAACAAGGACAAATGAAACTGACATTGAAATGCAGCCCTGATGTGATGGGTTGGTTTTTTTCTTGTGTTGTTACCTGAGGGAGCCACAGACCAAGATGTCAGAGCCAGCATTGGCAACGCAAGAGCAGCTTGGCGACCAAACTTTGCAAGCTCAACTCCAACACAAAGTCAATTCCGCATTATGGATGCAAAACATGGTAGGTAAGGACGATGTTGCAGAGCATCCAGTCTGAGAGGCGCGCCTCAGACTGACAGGTGTTCCAGAATGACATAGCATCCGATCGCCGGAGAGGATTCGCAATGAAAATCTGTGGGAGCGGGTGGGATGGGAACCAGTGGCCAAGCATACTCTGCGGAGGAAGCGGGGTTGGATCAAACACACCCTCGGGATGCCAGCATCCAGCATCATAATGCAGGGCCTAACCGGGAACCCACAGAGAAAGTGGAAAGGAAAGCCTTGCAACAGCTGGAGGCAGAACTGAAACAGCAGGGAACCAACTGGACAGGAGTGGCCAGAGCAGCCCTGAACCAAGTGGGATGGCCTCTGATAGCCATTAGTGTTTAGTTTGTAGTAGTTATGGTTTGTCCTGTTAAGGCCGCACGTGATTGGTCAAAATGGTGAATGGTCCATCCATCCATTTTCTTCCGCTTATCCTAGGTCGGGTCGCGGGGGCAGCAACCTAAGCAGGGAAGCCCAGAGGTCCCTCTCCCCGGCCACTTTGTCCGGCTCTTCCCAGCGGATGCAGAGGCGTTCCCAGGCCATACTCTTTGTCTAGGTCCTTCCCTAATACCTGTTTGTCATGGGTGACCCTACCAGGGGCATGACAGCCCCCGACAACTTAGCTCCTAGGATCATTGGGACACGCAAACTCCTCCACCACGATAAGGTGGTGGCTCAGGGAGGAGCGCTGAATGGTGATTGGTGGTTTTTTGACACTTAGCAGAAGGAGGAATTACAGAAACAAGCAAACTACAAAGTAATTGTAACGTTAATGCACAGATGACTAGTAAAAACGTCTACCTAGATGCTGCTTTTTCACTTTTAATGTTGCACATTTGAATTTACATTTGGTTGTGTAATGTTTTACAAATAGACAAAATCAGATTGGACATTTTTTGTAATTGAGATCAGTCTTTGTTTTGATGTTTCATTTTGTTCCACTCCGTTTCGTGTTGAGCATATAAATCAAGCCATGCAAATAATAAATATGTGATATAAATCTCTTTTTCCATTAGACATTCATTTTACACCTGTTTTGTTGAGAAATACATTTATAGAAGAAAAAATCTTGAGGAGCTATTTGGGAGCCAAAAGAGCTGTTTCTTTACAGGGAGCTGAGGCAAAAAACTCGTTCCCTTGGAAGTGCTGAAATTCCCATCACTGGTATGCTGGCTGCACTTACATCCACCCCTACTACCATTTGGCATGTTTGCATGGTAGGTGTAGGTAGTCTCAATTTGATTAAGGAGACTCTTCCACCGTCTCCCTGCGCTTGGGGCTGTGGTACATGCCTGCTCCCCTCCCCGCTTTGAGGCCCCTGCTGAGATCACAAACAGGTTGGACCTGAGTTTACAGTTCCAGTTCCAGTTGGGCTACATTGGGCGTATTCTGACGTTAGTCACGCCACACTCTATGAGAACCAGAACCCAGACTACTGGCGGGTCTGTTGGTGCCTTTAGTCATGCTTGAACGATGCTGGTGCCAGTAGCTCACACATGAGTTTGTACAGATAAATAAAAAGACAGGGAGGATGACAGAAAATGGTTAAGGACCACTGCCACAGATCAAGTGGGCCACATAGAGCACAGTTACAATTTTTTATTTTTAACAAAATATTATTAAACTATGTCAAAGTCATGTGCTGCTGTTGTTGCTATTGTGACAAATACTTCACATCAGGCTTTTTACAAATTGTTTTCTATAAATCCATCAAAGCAATATATTAAGAACCCTTCAGTTGTAAAATTTGACACCCTATTAAGTCATTACAATTGTTATATTGATTTAAAGTTACATTTAATGGGAAAAAACCCACTGCCTGTATGGGGAATTACAGAATTGTAATGAAAAATTATAAACCGGCAAAACAGCGCCCTCACCTGGCTGTAAAAAGACACACATTGCACATTGCGGGATGAGGTTTGTTAGTGTTTGCTAATATAGCCGTGGGCTCAAATTATCCTACGCTATGGATTTTTTGAATTATTGTTTGACGATAAAATTACCGTCAAATACGACAATTAATTTATATTATATAAATATACATATATTATATGTCTCTCAACGCTGCCAGGTACAGTCACGTGATGCCACGTGACAAACAGTTCCTAATATTTACTATTAATATTTATATGTCACTTAGGGGCCTAATGTGTGCACGTCAAGCACAAAGCTGTACCGGACGCATCATAGCAAACATGAACACGGCTTATTATGGGTTCTAAACACTGAATTTAATAACCCAAATGGAGTTGATAATTTCCCACTACAATTGAACGCATCACGGAGTTACCTGAAACTCGAATGAAGTCTCCGCCCCGTCGTGCCTGCCAGGCGGCATCTTTCAGGAAGAACGACGAGCGTCAGAAGGGGAGGAATTCGCCTCTTTTTCACGCTTTGAAAGAAGCTTCTCCGTGTTTACACGCGCTCGTTCGGACGGAGGCAACGCGCCAACATGCTGATTAAAGAATTGTGAGTAGTTTGAGGTTTTTCGGTGGGACAGACGGTCTTTGCCGCTTCGTTTGAATGGCAGACGAACGCTCGGGTGAAGTTAAATAGGAACCTTTTCGTCCGACGTTTGTTTCTACCGTGCCACCCACACGTCGATTGGTTTTAATATGCCCTCTCGGTGTAGTTGTCTTCACTACTTTTAGCCCACTTGAGCTTGAAAGTTGAGCGCGTTTTGATTGCGTCTTTTTAAGGGGTTGTCAAAAAGTCCGCCAAGAGCAAAACCGCAGTCAACAGACGAGGCAGTCATTTAGCCGATTTATTCTACAACATGGAGACACGTTGCTCGTGGTTGTAGTTCAATTGCGGTGACGTACGCGGAAGTTGGAGTATAAAGTTTGGAGACACTTTTTTTAATGTCATTGAACGAGAAGGTGTCTTTAAACTTGTGACTGGCGCTTTATATGACGGGCCTGTATGTGCAGTACTACCCAGGAAATTAGAATATCCCGAAAAGGTTGTTGCAATTCAACTTGAAAGGTGAATTTGACATATTATATAATCGAATAATATGCAAATCAATATATTTCAAGTTTTTTTTCTTCCTTTGGATTTTGCTGATCAGGACTTGCAGCTTAAAAAAGAATTGAAATTTTCTGAGTTTGTGGTTTTTATAAGCTGAAAATCTTAATCAGCAACGTTACAGCAAGGAACTGCGTGCGATATGTCAGTTTGCATGTAACGGCTCAATAAAATGTGTTGTTTTCATCTTCTATGTTAAATTGCCAAAACTTTTACTTGATATTCCAAATTTTCGGGTGGTACAATACATACAGTATATGTGTGTATTTCCCAGCCTTAAGAGCAGGGGGTGTCCAAAGTATGGTCCGGAGGCATATTCAGCATATTCTAATAATATGGGTTTATTGATAAATGAATTATATATATTATTTTATATGATTATAGATATTGTAACGTATATGATTATACTGTATAATACACCAATTTGCTTTGTCACCCATGACACAAAAGCTTGCAGAAAAACAAAGTAAAACATGTTACATACCAGGACAACCGATTTGTTGACGTTTTGTACAGATTGTTTTAAAGACAAAAGAAAGAAAAAAACATTGCACAGATGTGTATTTGTTTGGTGTAATTTTTTGAATATTGGCAGTTTTATAACATGCATGTCATACCGGCAGGGCTTAACATCCAGTAGTTATTTGTCACCTGACCGCAGTGCAAAGTGCACTGGAAGTCTCACACGTTAAATCATTATGCTCAGGAGCGTCCGTCACTTTTACTAGATATTTTGGGTGATATATAACGGTAGACGTGTCAAAACAACACACCCCAGGATTATTTATATCCAAAAATAGCATTCATCATATCTCCCGGTAGTGTGGACAGGCAACAGCAGGTAGCAAAGAATGAGCTATCGTGTCATCGAGCATGGGATGGAGAGAAATATGACCCAAAGTCTTTGCACATTTTATGACCGTACACACTGTAGTTTCCAAGACGTGACAGTGACAGTCTTGATTGTTGGTTCTTTTCTCCTCTTCTTCTTGAGCTTCATTTCACAGATCGCAGCATGTCAGCAGAGTGCTTTTTACAAATAAGAGAAAAGCAGGGATGTGATTTGCTGTAACTCCCTGCAAAGAAGAACAAGCGTACAGCTTTTAAGCACTGACTACATTTCAGTTTGACTTTGATTTTGTTGTCTGAAGTCACGGTGGCATTCCGCTGTAAAGGCACCAAGTCATCAATGTTCCGGCTCATTCTTGCTGGTGTCGGCATTTTCCCCCCGAGAAAGTATGCCGTAGGTCACATTTCTGGGGAAATTGCCTCATTTGTCTCCTCAGACACCGCAAATATATCTATAAGTAAATACAGTGCCAGTTTTCCCAAAAGGAGACTGATAATAGATAATATTTATTTACTTTTTTTAAGATCATTGAATGATGTAGCAACTTTGCTTTTAATTTGTTGATCATAATCAGAATCAACATGTGTAACATAAACACAACAATATGAACATATTCCCTTTTATCGCATACAATTGCAGTGTTCCTTAAAGGCCTGCCATCTATCTGTGGTGCTGGTTTGGCTGTGCAGATGAAGTCATCGTAATGTGCATAATGACTGCTTTGAGCCCTTGTCCTCACCAATACATAATGCACAAAAAATTTAAAAAAAATGTGGAGCTTTGCTTTAAGAAAGTGTTTCAAACAGAGTGGGAAAGATGGACAAAGTAGTGAACCAATGTACCACTTCCATGTATCGATTCATATTTCTCTGATCCAACTACGTCGTTTTGTGTTCACCAAATTGCCATTCCAGACATCATATCTTGATCTAACATTTTGAAAGGTAATTGATTTTGATTGAATGAATGCTAAGAAGACCAGGAATGGGGGGGGGGCGTGTCGTTTAGGAGTCAGTTGAGGGAGCCACTGTTGTCGTGCTGGTGTGTGTGCTCGTGTAACATTATTCTTTGCAATTAAAAGCTTGTCGATCAAACACCTCCTCATGGCTATAATAGCGTCTGTGCAGACGTTAAAGTATGTAGGATATTCATTCACTTCAATATCTATCTGCCTATGGAACTTCATTCAAATCTGAAAATAACTTCTTTATTACTTGGGTTAGAGAAGTAAATGAGGTATCGAATTAAAGATATTCATGTTTTGTCAGAATTAATCACAGACTTGATTTAATTCAACCTGGTAATTTATTTGTTGTTAATTCAACCTGAAGTGTTGGTTGCAATTCATTCAAATAACGCATTTGTCATGTTTGTTTAAATCCATAATTATTACCTGATTCCCTTACAAAAAACAACTGGAATCTATGAAACTGCACTGTCCAATATGCAGGTATTTATTTCATAGTCAGACTGCTTGAATTTTTAGCTAAAAAGTGACTCATTTTGGATTCTGTCATTCTAAATGAACCAATGTTGCCCTTTTGTTGTAAAAGTCTGATCAACCACTGGTGAACTTAAAGGAATCGCGAACTGAATCGCAGAATTGGCCAAGAAAACGCAATCTATGCCGCTCGGGCAGTATGTGTTGTGTTTTGGTGCTTGTTAATGTAACCAAGCTTTTTCGACGCACCTGGATAGCTGTCGCACTTAGAAACTGTCAAAACACATTTTCAAAATGGGAGCGTTCTTGTCTAATAGTGGTAATAAAATAAGGGTGTCATAAAAAATAGCTTACATTAATAAAGCTATTACAATTACATCTGCTACTATGTCGTCTTTTAACTACAAGCACAGATATGATCGTTTGTTTGATCGATTTTGTAACAAGGAAAAATTTGCAAAGCTACATCCTTTTCTGAAACACTGGGCAAAATTGTCCAATAAATGTCAGGATTTCTGCATTTACAGTATTTAACCGTCATTTTATTCACTGACACAAAAACACACAACCTATGGGTGATAAAATAAGCCTAAAAATAAAAAACGGACTGAAGGAACAAATAAAATGGAAACTGAAGGAGGGGGAAAAAGAATTTCGTTGGGCCTTATCTATGGAAGGACTGCAATGACAAGCATCTTCCAGCTCATGCACACCCCCACCCCTTCAATACCACAAGCATACATTTTTGTGTATTTTATTGTCTGATTAGAAACCATAATACCTCACACTTACATTAAATACATTATACAGCCTTTAGAAAGTGTATGTTTCTGCAAGATTAGATTATTGGCAACAAGCCTGTCATCATGATCAATAAATCAAATAATTAATATTTTTTTGTATTGCTGGCCTAACTACATTAACATGTGCATGCATGCATGATTGATTTCCTCTTCTGGGGTGTTTTTCTTTACCACACATGCTGATGAAAAGAGGGTTCACACTCTGCATTTGTCTGTGCGCATTGGCGCTACGGTGGAATGAACGGAAAGAGTGACACCTCCTTTCAGTCATACAATGTCTTTGTCCCGGTATGTGGGGGTGTGGCTACGAGTGAGTGCTAGCTTAGCAGCATATTAGCACAAAAATGATGTTTTTAAGGCGAATGCCACAAACCAGAAACATTGCATTTTACTCTGCCACAGGGACAGGTCTATTTTTTTTTTTTTACTGTTTTTGGTTATGATTGTGATTTTTATGTAAGTCCACTTTTTGCTAAAAGAGACCGAGAGTCCATTTTGTCTTTTTAAAAAAATGTTATTATGTTTGTTTCATTTGTCTAAAAGCTCTTGACATTCAAATTGCAATGGTAAACAATCTTGAGAAATGAAAGTTTATCGCTTTTCATATGATGTACTTGTCATTATTATACAAAATAATGAATGGAAAAAAATGTCAATAATATTGACATCAATAATTGTAAATTATCGTCCAGCAAATTTGTTATCGTGACAGGCAAAGGCAATGTGCCGACAAACAGAAACTGGCGGGCAACATCATGCTCGTATGAGAGGCGAAACGTCTTCTATGCCAACCCGAACAGTCCAGTTGCGATCGATTGAACGCCCTTAGAATTGTCCGTGTTGAAGAATTTCTATTATTTTGTACTAAAAATCTGTTTTTATGTTTTGCTTAGTGCATCTGCGTTTCTCATTCATCCTTGGGTGTCATCTAAAATAACACAAACATTTTTTGTTTCTCTCCTAGCCGAATCGTGCTGCCCATTTCAGTGGAAGAGGTAAGAACCTGTCTATGCACTTCCTTGCTATTCATTTGGATGCATGAACGTGATCCTCATTATCTGTATTGTTAATGAAGGTGGTTCTTCACACAAAACACGCCAAGTGGTGATTAAAAAAAAAAAAAGTCCTTTTGTTTGGGTAAATTAGTCTCAGGGTGTGCACAAGAACGGGGTGTTGTCACATTTGGTGTTTTCCAAACGAATGACCGAATGGGACATGTTGGGACTATATCCAGTTCTCACACCCTCTTCATCTCAGCTTCAGCCATACCTTTTTGTAATCTTTGCATATTTTGACCTTTGTGTGAACATCTTGCTGCGTTTTGCTCTTTGTTTTTGAGTTTTTGAATCTACAACAATACTGTACGAAACAATGAAGGCGGGATTTTCCTGCTACCAAACACAGAGCAAAGGCTGTCAGTGAAACCACTGGCGAGCTGTATCTTGATCTTCTATTGCCAATATTTCGACATAAGGGTAAACTGGTTTATTTTCTTTATGCTTACACTGCTAACTGTCTCAGCAAACCGGCAGCAGGAGCACATTAGCTAGAAATTAACAAGATGAGACATCCTCTACACCACACACGGGCAAACTATGGCCGGATTTTAACCCGGTCTGGCCAATTCCATTTTCTATGTCGCTTATCCTCGTTAGGGTTAACGCAGACGCTGTTACAGACGGCAGGATGTGCAAAGCTGTTTTGCTTAGTACCGTGAGTCTTGATCTGCTTTTGCACTCAACATAATTTCAACTGTTTCTGAAACTACAGGTTTTGCCTTTTCCGGTAAAATGTACTGTATTTCCCAGACTATAAGTCGCACCGGGGTATAAGTTGCATCAGTCATAAAATGTGTGATGAAAAAAAAAAACATATCTAAGTCACACTGAACAATAAGTTGCATTGATTAGTAATTATGATGGAGTTATCATCAGAGCAAGTCATGGCGCCACTGCTAACAACATTAAACACAAAGGAGAAGAAGACAAAGCCAGACGGATCGGGCAACATTTATACCAGCAAGGAGACAAAAAAGTAAAGCTACAAAGACTGTAGAAAGCTGTTAATAGTACGCCTTGTTGGTATGTGGATACAAATATAAACGTTTTTATATTTATTATTGTCCTCACAAATGAATTAAAATAGAATAATGAAAATTGTATTTAGTTAGTCAGTTAGTCAGGCACAGCAGCTACAATCTCCAAGCTAGACAATAACAACACTGCTGTTTAAAATGCCACCTTTCTCCGGCCACACTGGTATCATATTATTACACTTGCACATTACTTACAGACACAGCGTCTCCTAAGCACAAGCCTAAAAAAAGCATCCAGTATGCCACGTATCATTTAATTTGTGTGCACTGAATTATTGTGGCCTCTAAATGGAGTAAACAAAACAAAAACAACCACCACCCTAATTAAAAGGGAGCATATTAATATACAGGTCTTTCATTTATTTATTTTATTCCATTTTTCATTTTTCTTATCTTTCCTATGTGGCTTTTTTCATTTTAATTTTTATGTGTTTAAGTTTATTATGACATTTTTGCAGAGCTTCCATCTATCTATCTGTTTTTATATAGAAGTTGCACCTGACCTTCACAGTAACATGTCACATTAGAGCTGTACTTACAACTTACCGCAAAACCAGCAAACCGTGTTAATTTTGCCCAAGGTCATCATACGGTGAGAATCCATACCTACTTTTCAATTTCTTTTTCTTTGACACAGTGCAGGCAAAAGAGTCTGCCTCATGCTAGGGAGAATTAATGGAAGTGAAAGTTCAAAAGTAAACTAAATGGAGACATCTTTTCTCAATGTAGCAACACGTGACTCCCAATTCTTCCATCCATGTGTTCTTCACATACGCAGCTGGTTCTCCTTTTGTTTGCATACAGCATTGATCCTTTATGGAAGCGTGAAAGCACCTGTGTACTTATTTTCAAACTTTGCTGACACACCCAAGCCTGGACTTGAAATTCACAGAAATCCAGACCTATAGGAGCTGCTATTTCTTAGAAGGAATACTGCTTCTAGTTCAGAAGATCAAAAAGGATGGCGTGAGATCCTGCCTCAGCATGTTCCTTTAACGTCTGCTTTCAAGTTCAGCCTGTTTGTTGTTTGCAGTTGAGCTTTAACATCCAGCCCTGAAATCTCACAAAGGCTTGTTTCACGTCCTTTTAGTCCTGAAAGGAAACACACCGGTTATACATGGCAAGTCACATTCCAATGTTCCAGCTCATGGTGGCATGGATGGCTCTCCCAAATTCCAGCTGAAGATTTTGTCCCAGGGAAAATCAGGCCAAATGTCATCATTTTCTCACTATCTAAATGTGCCAACTTTAAGAACACGTATGGGTAAAAGTGGATGACAGTGCATAGCGGACACAGGGCTACGAGGTTATTTCTGTAACATTTCACCCACACTTGCTGAGGGTTTGAACTTTGGAGGCTGTAGAAGAGGAAGAGATGGGAGGCACCCCGCCTCCCGCCCGAAGTCAGCCGGGATAGGCTCCAGCATACCCGCGACCCCAATGAGGATAAGCGGTAGAGAAAATGGATGGATGCTCAACCGCAAACAATTTCTAAATGCATATCTTTACTTTAAAAACAATTTTTAGATCAGTTGTTTTAACAGTTTAACAGTGAAGGGAAAAAAACAACAAAGGCTTTAGAGCCAGAAACCTGGCTTTAATTTTTGTCCTTTTGCATACATTGTGGCATTGTAGGAATATTTAATTCAGAAATAAAGTTTGGGCATAAAAAATACAATATTTTATTATTGTTATTTATGATTATTTTATATATTTTATATTTGGTTTTATATTTGGGTCTTCACATGTTATGTGCATCCATCTTTTTCCAGGGACAGTGCTTTTATTTTTTCTCCGTGTCAAATCCCATTTTTAGACTTTCATTTAGATTTTTTTTCCTTTTATTTTGTGGTGCTTTAAGAAGTAGAAAGCGACCTCTGCTGGCCGCCGCTGTTATTCTTTCGAGGACATCGGGTACCTGCTGCAGTGCAGCATAGCAGCAGCAAAATGACCGTTAAGATTTTCCCCTCAATGTATTAGTTATTTTGCATTATTGTTTTCTAAAATGTTTACCGGGATTAAAAATTCAGGAATTTGGAGCCAGAACAATTCTCTGTGCTAAATAATCGACTTTCTTGCAGTATCAAGTGGGCCAACTGTATGCAGTAGCAGAGGCCAGCAAGAGTGAGACTGGTGGAGGAGAGGGCGTTGAGGTGTTGGTCAATGAGCCCTATGAACAAGAGGATGAGAAGGGACAGTATACCCACAAGATCTACCACCTGCAGAGGTATGCACTTGACTGCCCGGAGATTTATACTTGCCATCAACAACTCGTCTATGTGGACTCATAACATTACGTGTTTATTCTAGTAAAATTGCCACTTATTTTCTCTCTGCAGTACGTTTTCTCTTGATACATTGACTTATTTTATGTATTTTTTGGTTTCTGCTACTTTTTCCCCCAACTATTTAACCTTTCTTCTTGTAAATTTTGTTGTCATACCTATGACTTTATTCTCGTAACATTATGTTTTCCGCAACCAAAATGTTCCAAAAGTTACAGCTTTATTTGTTAATAAATGTTTTCTATCTTTAATATTTCAACCTTATGCAACTAAAAGCAGGATTTCGTCATAATATCATGACATCATTATGAATTTTTCTTCCCTTTTAATATTTTGACTTTGTTCTTGTAAAATTACTGCAGATTTTTCAATGTTTAAAGTTATATTTCTAGAAGGTGCTGTGGACCAACAAAAAAATGTATGGAAGCTTTAATGTCAATGCAGAGTGTAAAATATATGAAAACTGAAGAATCATAATAAAAAAACATAGGAAAGCGGTGCAAACAAACTCCCAAAGGTAAAATCAGTTAATATATTTACATCTCTAGCAAATGTTGCAGGTAAATGTACAAGCAATGGTTGTTGTATGTCGTTCTACTCTAATGACAAACTTTAAGGAACATTGTATTTTAATACTTTTATGTCAGCCATTACCAGAAAAACAGTTGTGAAAGTTGTGGTCCACTGCTATAGTGGCTCACACCGCCTCTGTTTGTTAGTGGGCAACTTATCTCACATCCTGGATTCTTGATGACGTAATCTACTGGGTAAAGTGAGTGACCACATTTGGAACCTCGGCTCGCCAGATACTGGGAAAAGTAACCAGTATTGCCTGAATTTGACAGTGGAAACGTGTCAAAAGTGAAGTCATCCCATGTAATTTCCATACTTAAATTAACAGACTTGAGCATCTTCCTCGTGTACTACATATTTGTACTGAAGTGTGCATTTGCCCCTGCAGTAAAGTGCCGCCTATCATCCGTATGCTCGCGCCAAAGGGTTCCCTTGAGGTTCACGAGAAGGCCTGGAATGCATATCCCTACTGCAAAACCAGTGAGTATCCCTGAAGTAATACAGCACCGCACTCAATAGCTTTGCATGGCATGAATCTGCTTTTAATAAGGCATCTGTCTACAGGGACGTGCGGTGAGGTTCAGGGCGGTTGAGGCAATGTTAATGCAGTTCCAAAAGAAGATAATAATAAAGTTTTGTTAAATCATTTCTTAGTACCATTTCTTTTTGTATTAACTGAAAAACATTTGCGGTCATAGATGCACCCTATCCTTCTTCAGGAAAAATTCTGGTACTTTGTTGTACCTTTTATTGAGTCTGTGTATATAATTCTCCATTTTGACAGTCATTCATTCATTCAACAGAGCATGAAATTTGACTTGCTGCTTTACAAAATCACACGGTTTTTCCTTTTTATGAAGGCAGTGACAAGCACTTTCCAGCTTCCGCTCCCACCCCTTCAGGATGAGGAGAGTACTGCACGTGTCTCTCCTTTCACATTTCTGTGTATTTTATAGAATGATTAGCAAGAATAAGGATGTCACACTAGCATTAAAGACATGCTGTAGAAAGTCATGGTGTATGATTAATGTTTCTGCAACATTGTAATATTGCGATATTCTGACTAACATAAACTGGCCAGCGCCATCATCCAATTAGGTGCACTCACTGAGTGCGTTCAGAGGGTAGGCAGGACTCCCGCCTGTTTCTGTCCTGTATTTGATCACTTAATGTGCAAATCATACCACAAATCCATTTATAGCACAGTTTAATGGACAAATATTATTATTTGTTGTTGTCATAATTCTTTTTTTCTTTCATCCATTCATTTTCTGCCTCACCTACCCCCCTTGGCCGCACGTCATTGTCAAGTGCCTGAAACAGCAGTTCATTAATGAAAGTGTCTATTAACACAAACTCTTTTTCCTCTCGATCCTTTACCTGTGGTCCTTCTGCGATCAAGTTCTCACTGTAAGTAACAGCTTTCTTAACTCATTCCATAGATGATTATTCATCTGTGCGATTGCCGTGTAAAATTGGGTGGCGGGGCCAAAATGAAATATTTACTTTGTTGTTGTGGCGCTTCTCCTGTATCCTTAAATTGTGTGTAACTATGTGACTTAGCTTTCCTCTGTTTTCAGAATACATACATGAAAGAGAAGTTCATGATTAAGATTGAGACGTGGCACAAGCCAGATATGGGAGAACAGGACAACGTAAGTCAAGTGACATACCTCGATGTAATTCCTTTCTTTGTCAGTGCTATCTACTGTAATGCAACGGAGGTTTGGTCAGATTGTGTTTTCCACGCAAATAAAGCAACCCAATGGTTTGTTTGAAATGTCTTGCTGCAGGTACATGGAATAGATAAAAAACTATGGGACAAAACTGCCATTGTGGACATTGACATTGCGGACAGGAGTTGTATAAGTGCAAAGGTAGGAAAAAAATAACATTGCTACACGGATTGCATCCATCCTCCACTTTGAGGAAGCTTAGACTCCATTTACTCTTAAGGACTACAAAGAAGACCAGGATCCAGCGATCTTTAAGTCAGTGAAGACGGGGAGGGGGCCTCTAGGACCCGACTGGAAGGTATACTTCATGAAAGAATGATTGAATTCTAGTGAAAAGGCCAGGCAATAATATATATTTGTTGCATATGTGTTCACAGAAAGAACTTCTCAACAACCCCAAATGTCCACACATGTGTGCCTACAAACTAGTCTCAGTAGACTTCCAGTGGATGGGACTACAGAACAAGATAGAGAACTTCATTCAAAAAGTATTGAATCATATTTCCATTTTGGCAGATTATACATGAATTGCTGCACGGATGTGTACAGTGGATCCTTGCACACTTGCAATTAAGCTTTCACTGCAAATTTTCGGTTAAAAAAACATTCTCCAAAAATAGCTTGTTTTTTTGTTGCCGAAAACACGTCCTTCACCTTACGTTAATGAAGTAATATTGTACGAATACTTGGTAATACAGGGTAATTCCTGTCTTAATGCTCCACTGATTTTGTTTTCTTTGTCAAGCATTGAGATTTTGCACTTTGTTTGGCGGTCCTTGAACGCACCACAGTGTGCTGTGAGATGCAAAAGTTAGTTTGGCTACGAAGCACTAGCTCCAACATTCAATCCGGCCTTAAAATTGAACCAAGAGTTAATATTGAATGGCAAATCGTTACAGGCAAGCAGTGGGTTTGGAGGGGATGGCGGTGAGCCGTGTGCTTAAGAATGCACATTTTTATGCGCATATCAAGTACTCAAGTTTTTTTTTTGTTTTTTTTTTGCTAGGTCTGCAAAAAGCATGGATCTACTGTGTGTGTGTGTGTGTGTGTGTGTGTGTATATATATATATATATATATATATATACACACACACACACACACACAGTATATGTATACTGTATGTGTGTGAGTGTCCCTGTTGTATGCTCACACTATTTCCCTTTGTGCAGATGGAAAGGCGTATTTTCACCCTCTTCCACAGGCAGGTCTTCTGCTGGATTGATAAATGGTTCAATCTTTCCATGGAGGACATCAGGCGAATGGAGGATGAGACAAAGAAACAGCTGGATGAGGTGACAACAGTATAATACTGTCGACTAGTTACTACAATTGTGCCTTTTTTAAAGGTATTGTTTGTCAAGTTGGTATTTTTGATACTGTGCATTTCAGCCAGTGAAACATTTGCTCTAACAGCGTTGAGGATTATTTATTTCTTTTTTTTAATTATTATCAGGATTATTTAGATGTTGTTCCTCATATTTTCTCCTCGACCCTTTTTATAGTCTGGCATGATGATGTGTCCTCATGCTTTTGAGGTCGAGCAGCAATATTCTTTTATGCTGTTAATTGAATGCCACCTACGATTTTTGCTTTCACTTTGTTGAATGTTGCGATAAGTGACTACAATGTTAACAGTGTGGGTGCTTTTGACAGAACATCCATTGTATAGCCATGTGTCATTTCGTGGTAATGACATTTTTGTTCAAATGGAATCACTAATGATGCAGCTTTTCAGTGTCACTCACTGATTACATGCTGCAGCGATTTAAGATCAGTTAAAAGTAAGGTTGGGCAATACTGGGTTTGGTATTGATCCAATACCATGGACATACATTATGAAGGTTAATTGTTAATGTTTTATACTCGCGTTATGTAATTGGATTGTTTGCATTTAAATTTTGTGGCATGTTTTTATTTTATTTTATTGAATACAAATTCAGCTTGATAAAATAGTTTTCAAAATTCAGTGTATAAAAATGTAGTTCCTAAAAGTTCAGTGTGGGGAAAAAAAATCAGTGCAAATAATCACACTCACACATAAACTTCTGCTTTTGTAGGATCGGTGACTGTGCACTTTATTAATGACTGGCTGGCTCTGAGACACAATTGATTGATTCAGTTGTAAAGTGTATATGTCAATTTTGAAACAATCGTATTTGTTTGCACTGACTTTTTAACTCAATTTTAAAACTCCATATTTTAGCAAACCGAATCTTTAAACTCTGTATTTTAAGAAACTGAATATCAAAACACAGCCATTTTGCTTACAAATTTGTATTTATTTACTTTTTTCACATAGTCATGTAAAATAATGCAAATCACAAATTTTAACTCACATAATAAAGTTACATAAATTCATATGTTTGAATAATTTAATCTGTTGATTGTGATTATAATTTGAGTGATACAGAAAGTTACAGAAAATATTTATTTTAAATCAACACATTTATTGTTTATGTATAAATGTATATAAAAACAATATGTGACAGTGTAACAATATTAACAAAATACTACAATAATTTCCTTGTATTACGTACAGTTAGAAAAAAAAAAGAGGTAAAAGAAAGCAAAAGCTCTCATTCACATCCTTTTGCCCGCAAAGCCCTCCCGTCTCCAATAACTTATTGCTTGAGTTTGTAAAGAATCAAACAATAAATAAGATAAATAAAACAACACAAGAAAAACACAAACTGTGAAAGTAGACATACACTGCCTGGCCAAAAAAAGTCGCCACCTGGATTTAAGTAATCAAATGGGTACAAGGTTCAGGGAGCACTAGACATCATTTTCACACATGGGGTCCAGACCTTAACGCCATTGAGAGTCTTTGGGATGTCCCGAAGAAGGCATTGTGCAGCGGTCAGATTCTACCATCATCAATGCAAGATCTTGGTGAAAAATGAATGCAAAACTGGATGGAAATAAATCTTGTGACATTGCAGAAGCTTATAGAAACAATGCAGCACCGTAATCAACGCTAAAGGCGGTCCAATAAAATATTAGTGTAGGACGTTTTTTTTTGGTAGTGACTTTTTATTTTGGTCAGGCAGTGTAAAAGACATTGTGGCAACTACAGAGGAATAAAGCTGATGAGCCATACAATGAAGTTATGGAAAAGAGTAGTTGAAGCTAGACTAAGGGCAAACGTGAGCATTTGTGAGCAGCAGTACGGTTTTTGTGCCAAAAAAGAGTACAACAGATGCAGTATTTGCTTTGAGGATGTTGATGGAGAAGTACAGGGAAGGTCAGAGGGAGCTGCATTGTGTTTTTGTAGAGCTGGAGAAAGCTTATGACAGGGTGCCCAGAGAGGAACTGTGGTATTGTATGAGGAAGTCCGGAATGGCAGAGAAGTATGTTAGAGCGGTGCAGGACATGTACGAGGACTGTAAGACAGTAGTGAGGTGTGCTGCAGGTGTGACAGAGGAGTTCCGAGTGAAGGTAGGACTCCATCAGGGATCAGCTCTGAGCCCCTTCTTGTTTGCTATGGTGATGGACAGGCTGACGGACGAGGTTAGACAGGAATCTCCATGGACTATGATGTTTGCAGATGACATTGTGATATGTAGTGAGAG